>JARGEH010000049.1:0-215487 GCA_029852875.1 Mythimna loreyi
GTCCTCGACACGTTGTACGCGGCCGGGATGCTCGGCCAGAAAACCGGCAAGGGCTTCTACTGCTACGCCCCCGGCTCCCGCCGTCCCGAGCCCAACCCTGAACTGTTGCCGTTGCTGGAAGCCGTCTCCCGCGAGAAAGGTATCGAGCGCCGCGCCTTGAGCGATGAGTACATCGTCGAGCGCTGCGTGTTCGCCTTGATCAACGAGGGCGCAAAAATTCTTCAGGAAGGCATCGCCCGGCGCAGCAGCGACATCGATGTGATCTACCTCAACGGCTACGGTTTTGCCGCTTGGCGGGGAGGCCCGATGTTTTATGCCGACAGCCTCGGCGCTGGACAAGGTGCTGGCCCGTATTCGCGAGTTCCACCAACGCTTCGGCGCCTGGTGGGAGCCGGCGCCACTGCTGGAACAGCTGGCGGCAGAAGGGCGGCGCTTCGCCGACTGGAAACTGGATTCATAACGGCCTGCTTCACGGTCTATCAACGGCTTGGAGAAACAACATGGATATTCATTTTACCGCTGAAGAACTGGCGTTTCGCGATCAAGTCAGGTCCTTCTTGAACAACAAACTACCCCAGGACCTTGCCGACAAGGTGCGCCTGGGCAAGCCCTTGTCCAAGGATGACCACCTGCGCTGGCAGGCAATCCAGAACGCGCAGGGTTGGTACGCCACCCATTGGCCAGTGGCCTTTGGAGGGACTGGCTGGGGCGCGGTAGAGAAGCACATTTACGAAGAGGAATGCGCACTGGTGGGTGCGCCGCGCAGCATTCCGTTCGGGGTCAACATGGTGGCTCCCGGTGCTGATCAAGTTCGGCACGCCACAGCAACAAGACCACTACCTGCCGCGCATCCTCAACGGGGAGGACTGGTGGTGCCAGGGCTACTCTGAGCCCGGCGCCGGTTCTGACCTGGCCTCGCTGAAAACCCGTGCGGTGCGCGAGGGTGACGTTTACATCGTCAATGGCCAGAAAACCTGGACCACCCTGGGCCAGCACGCCAACATGATTTTCTGCCTGGTGCGTACCGACCTACAGGCGCAGAAGCAGCGGGGGTATTTCCTTCCTGCTGATCGATATGACCAGCCCGGGCATCAGCGTACGGCCGATCATCACCCTGGATGGCGAGCATGAAGTCAACGAGGTGTTTTTTCGACAACGTCAAGGTGCCGGTGCAGAACCTGGTTGGCGAAGAAAACCACGGCTGGACGTGCGCCAAATACCTGCTCACCTATGAGCGCACGGGCCTGGCGGGGATCGGCGCGTCAAAGGCCGCGCTGGCCCACCTCAAGCACATGCCCGCAAGCAGATGAGCGAAGGCCGGCCGATCTTCGACGACCCCGCTGTTCAGGGCTCAGGTCGCGGAGCTGGAAATGCAACTGATGGCCACCGAAATGAGCACGCTGCGCACCCTGGCTGCGGCCAGGCACGGCGGAGTGCCGGGGGGCAGAAAGTTCGATCCTCAAGGTCAAGGGCACTGAAGTCCGCCAGGCGATCAGCCACTTGCTGCGCAAGGTGATCGGGCCGTACGCGTTGCCGTTTCTGGAAGAAGATATTGGACCTGGATTACCCGGGCGAGCCCCTGCACGCCGACTACAGCGTGGCGTTGGCCAGCCAGTATTTCAACCTGCGCAAGCTGTCGATCTTCGGCGGCTCCAACGAAATTCAGAAAAACATCGTCTCCAAGATGATTCTCGAACTGTAAGGGGCTCTGACCATGGACTTCAAACTGACCGAAGAGCAGCAAATGCTGCAAGACACGGCGACACGCCTGGTACGCGATGCCTACAGCTTCGAGGCGCGTGAGCAGTATGCCCAGAGCGATGCGGGCTTCAGCCTTGCCTTCTGGCAGCAACTGGGTGAGTTGGGGACTGACGGCAGTGCCGTTTCCCGAGGCCCTGGGTGGTTTTGGCGGGGGCGGTGTCGACACGATGCTGTTGATGACTGAGTTCGGCCGAGGCTTGTGCCTGGAACCTTATGTGGAATCGGGTGATTTATGCGGGAGGGTTGCTGATGCAACTCGCTAGCCCGGCGCAGCAAGACCTGTTGCAACAAGTGGCCAGCGGTCAATTGCTGTTGGCCACGGCTTTTTGCAGAACCACAGAGCCACTACCACCTGAACGATGTGCAGACCCGTGCCGAACAGACGGCCGAGGGCTGGACGCTGACCGGTAGGAAAGCCGTGGTGATAGGCGGGCATCAGGCCGGCTTGATGCTGGTCAGCGCGCGGATCAGCGGTGAGAGTCGTGATGAGCAGGGTATTGGCCTGTTCCTGATTGATCCCCAGGCCGCCGGCGTTGAGCGCCGTACTTATCCTACGGTCGATGGCCGCAAAGCCTGCGACCTGTATTTGGACAAGGTGAGGGTCTCTGCCGATCAGGTACTGGGTGAACCAGGCAGGCCTTGGCAGCGTTGCGTTATCAACAAGGCGGGCCATAGCCGCACAGTGTGCAGATGCCCTGGGCAGCATGCAGGAAGCTTGTCGCCTGACCCTGGAATACCTGAAGACGCGCCAGCAATTCGGTGTGGCCATTGGTCAGTTCCAGGTGCTGCAGCACCGTATTGGTCGACATGCGCACCGAACTGGAACAGGCCACCAGCATGGCCATCCTGGCCGCATGCTGCTGCGACGAAGCGCACAGCCTTGAACGCACCCGGACCCTGGCCGCCGCCAAGTTCATCGTCACCCGCGCCGGCGCGCAGCATTGCCGAACAGGCGATCCAGCTACATGGCGGGATCGGCATGACGTGGGAATATTCCCTGGCGCACCACGCCAGCGTCTGGTGATGCTCAGCCATCAGTTCGGTGACGATGACTATCACCTCAAGGCCTATGCCGCCTTGCTTGACGCCGCTTGAATGTCGTTTTTTTCACTCTGAGAGATCAATTATGAAAGTCCTCGTCGCAGTCAAACGAGTGGTCGATTACAACGTGAAAGTTCGCGTCAAGGCGGGACAATTCCGGCGTCGATCTGGCTAACGTCAAAATGTCGATGAACCCCTTCTGCGAAATCGCTGTGGAAGAAGCCGTACGCCTGAAAGAAAAAGGTGTTGTGACTGAAATCGTCGTCGTTTCCGTAGGGCCATCCACTGCTCAAGAGCAGTTGCGTACCGCTTTGGCGCTGGGTGCCGACCGCGCCGTGCTCGTCGAATCCGCTGAAGAACTGACCTCGCTGGCCGTTGCCAAGCTGCTCAAGGCCGTTGTCGACAAGGAACAGCCGCAGCTGGTGATCCTCGGTAAACAGGCGATCGACAGCGACAACAACCAGACTGGCCAGATGCTGGCTGCACTGACCGGTTACGGCCAGGGCACCTTCGCTTCTAAAGTCGAAGTCAGCGGCGACAGCGTTGCCGTGACCCGCGAAATCGACGGCGGCGCGCAGACGGTTTCCCTGAAACTGCCGGCCATCGTCACCACCGACCTGCGTTTGAACGAGCCGCGTTATGCGTCCCTGCCAAACATCATGAAAGCCAAGAAAAAGCCGCTCGAAGTGCTGACTCCTGATGCTTTGGGCGTTTCCACCGCCTCCACCAACAAGACTGTGAAAGTCGAAGCGCCAGCTGCACGTAGCGCGGGGATCAAGGTCAAGTCGGTGGCTGAACTGGTCGAGAAACTGAAAAACGAAGCGAAGGTGATCTGATCATGACTATCCTCGTAATCGCCGAACACGATAACAAGGTGCTGGCCCCAGCCACACTGAACACCGTTGCTGCTGCCGCCAAAATCGGTGGTGACATCCACGTACTGGTCGCCGGTCAAGGCGCTGGCGCCGTAGCTGAAGCCGCCGCGAAAATCGCCGGCGTGGGCAAAGTACTGCTGGCCGACAACGCCGCTTACGCTCACCAACTGCCAGAAAACGTTGCTCCGCTGGTTGCAGAACTCGGCTCTGGCTACAGCCACATCCTGGCTGCCGCGACCTCCAACGGCAAAAACATCCTACCACGCGTTGCCGCGCAGCTGGACGTTGACCAGATCTCCGAGATCGTTTCGGTGGAAAGCGCCGACACCTTCAAGCGCCCGATCTACGCCGGTAACGCCATTGCCACCGTGCAGTCCACTGCCTCGGTCAAAGTGATCACCGTGCGTGCCACCGGTTTCGACCCGGTTGCAGCCGTTGGTGGTTCGGCTGCCGTTGAAGCCGTTGCGGCTGTGCACAATGCTGGCACTTCCAGCTTCGTTGGCGAAGAACTGGCCAAGTCGGACCGTCCTGAGCTGACCGCTGCCAAGATCGTCGTTTCGGGCGGGCGTGGCATGCAGAACGGTGACAACTTCAAGCACCTGTACGCCTTGGCCGACAAGCTGGGCGCGGCGGTCGGCGCTTCGCGCGCGGCCGTCGACGCAGGCTTCGTACCCAACGACATGCAGGTCGGCCAGACCGGCAAGATCGTTGCGCCACAGCTGTACATCGCCGTCGGTATCTCCGGCGCGATCCAGCACTTGGCGGGTATGAAAGACTCCAAAGTGATCGTTGCGATCAACAAGGACGAAGAAGCGCCGATCTTCCAGGTGGCCGATTACGGCCTGGTGGCGGACTTGTTCGAGGCGGTTCCCGAGTTGAGCGGTAGCCTGTAATGGGGATGCAGTAATCGTAGGAGCCGGCTTGCCGGTGAAGAACCCGAGCACAACACGGGGGCCAGCAGGCTCCCCGCGTTATCGTTGACGATTTTCGCTGGCAAGCCAGCTCCTACAGTCAGGCGCCCAGGCTTTCGATGTCCCTGGCCAACATCACCAGTTGATGTGCCAGGGAGCTTTGCAGGGTGTCGGTCGGCAGTTGGAATTTCGGCGCGCCACAGGTCAGGGCCATGATGCTGCCGTCGGCCAGGCGCAGCGGAACGCCAGCGGCGTTGACGTTGCGGTCCCATTCGCCGAGGGACAGGCAAAAACCGAACTCCTCATACTCGCGAAACGATTCGTTCAGCGAGGCTTCCAGGACCGGCCATTCATCACCGGCTTTCTTGGCAATTTCGCCGATCAGGTGTGCCCGCTCGTTTTTCGGGGTGGCGGCCAGGTAGGCACGGCCCGCGGCAGTGGTGCTCAGGGGCAGGCGCACGCCGGCTTCCATGCGCAGGCTGGCCACGTCGGGTGGGCGGCAGCTTTCCACATAAATCATCGACAGCCGATCGCGGCAGGTGAGGCCAACGGTGGTGTTGGTGCGCCGTGCGAACTCGTCCATCAGCGGTTTGCCCAACTGGCGAACCCGCAGGTTGTTGACATAGGCATACCCCAGGGCCAGCACCCCGGAGTCGAGTTGGTACTTTTCCACGTCCTGGTTGTAGCTCAGGTAGCCAAGCTGCGTCAGGGTGTAGGTCAGGCGCGACACCGTGGGCTTGGGCAGCCCGGTAATCCGCGCGATGTCCTGGTTGCCCCGGGTGACGTTGCCGTGGGTGAACGCGCGCAACACTTCGAGACCCCGACTCAGGGCCTCGACGAATTTCCGGTCCTTGGGTTCGTTCTCGGGCGTTTCGATTTCTTCAGTCATGGAGGCTCATGTGGGCAGCGGGCAGGCAGTGGAAGAGGTTAGCCGATAATAGCGGGCAGTGTGGGCAGTAACCGACGTAATTTCAATGCAATGACTTATATAGTCACGCGAAAAGGCAGCATAGCGGAATCCTGTTCCGCTAGTGGTTCCATTGCACGACCCAGGACAGGGCGAGTAATACCGGGATGGCGATCAGCGCAAAGCGGCCATTCCAGGTAAGGACAATCGTCCACGGCAAGGTACCTGCGGTGCGCGCGAGGATCAGCACCGCAGGCCCAAAAGGCGAGAGCAGCATCGCCAGGGAGAAGGCGCAGACCAGGCTGACGGCGGGCCCCAGAGGGTTGACACCGGCCGCCTGCAATTGGGCCAGCAAGCCGGCACAAATGCTCAGGGTAATAATCGGCGCAATGCCGATCAGTGCGAGCCCGACGATACCCAGCAGGGCAATGCATTGCAGGACAAATACCTGGGAGGAGCCGCCCAGCAGCGGTACCAATTGATCCAGGGACACCAGTTGGTTGAACAACGCGCCGAACAGCGCGGAACAGCCAAAGATAAAGACCTCATTGCGCATGCCCGCCAGATGCTCGGCCAATTCGTCGTAGGCTTTGCCAGGGCTCTCAAGAAACAGCCAGCCACTGACCAGCAGCGGCACCACCACCAACGACGCCTGAGTGATGTTCAGCCAACTGAAGCTTGCCAGCGCGACAATCGCCCCGATGCCCAAGGCTGTGCCAAGGGCGAGAGGCGTGAGCGAGGCTGCGGGGATTTCTGGCGACTCATCCACCAGCGTCTGCAAATGGCGGTTTTCCGTGCGTGCGCCAATGAGCATCAGCAGCACCGTGGCGATCACGCCGTAGGGCAACAGGTCGGTCCAGGTCAGGCTGGGGACTTCGCGGGTAATGATCGCCACCACAATGCTGGTTGGCGCGATTAACGGCACCAGGGCAAAGCCGCGAATGGCGGCCGTCAGCACGCCTCGCTGGCCATCGCGTTGGGCCGGGTGATCGGGTGCAAAGTGTTGCAGGTAACTGTGCAGGGTTGAACACATCAGGTTGAGCATGCCGAAACTGAGGACCGACCCCAACCCGAGCGCCGCCAACACGTAGCGCGGATAGAGCAGGGCCCGTGGCCCACGCAACAGAAAACGATGCACCTCGCGCAGTGCCGGCAGGCGCTTGACCAAGCAACCCATCAGCCCCAGGCCACCAATGAACGCCGCGTAATAGGCGGCCGCGCTGCTGATGCGCTGGACGCTAGGCAGGTCCAGTGGGGCCTTGACCAGCCATATCGCGAGCAGCGCCAGCGTCGCCAGGCCCAGGCGCCGAGGGTAGGGCATGAGCGACTGCCAGTGACGGATAAAAAACAAACCGAACAGCAGCGCCGCGATCAGGCTGAATGCGGTAGTACGTGTGCCCAGGGCAATCAGTTCGCAGAGCAGGGCCAGTGGCAGCAGGCGTGTCAGCTTCACGCGGGCAGGCGCCGCAGGCGGCTACGTTTGAACACCCCTTCGGCACTGGCCAGCAGGTTGTCCTCGGCATCGAGCACATCACAGGCGGCCATGTAGATTTTCGGCCCGCCGCCCCGTACTCGGGCGATGACCCGCACCCGACTGCCCGCCGGGGCGGGGGCCATGTAGTTGATGTTCAGCGACAAGGTCAGGGACAAGCGCCACAGGTCCGGGTCGATATTCCAGGTGCCACACATGCCCAGCGCCGCGTCGGCCATGGCCGCGATCACACCGCCGTGCAGGTTGCCGGCCTGGTTGAGATGCTCGGGGCTGACCTGCAACGCGATGACGGTTTGCGCCTGGCCGTATTCAACCAGATCAAGGCCCAGGTACGCGGCGAATCCACTGAACAGGCCTTGCAGGTCGGCGGGTGGTGAGACGGTCATGGTGTGTTCTCTTTTTGTTATGGGATGAGCGGCGGCACTTGCTACGCACGGTATGTTCCGCAAATAGCCGTTTTTATATTGAAGTTGAGCCTGACAATAATTAGTATTCTAGTCAATATGGAATTAGGTTCTGCACAGCGAAACATAAAATCGGAGAAACCATGTTTTCACGTATCGGTGTGATTGGTAGCGGCGCCATGGGCCGTGGCATTGTTCAAGTGTTTGCAACGTCAGGCTGCGAAGTGCTGCTGTATGACGTGCGCCCTGAAGCGGTCGAGCAGGCGTTGAGCTTTAACAAGGACCTGTTGGCGCGCCAGGTGGCCAAGGGCAAGCTCAGTCCCGAGCAAATGGAGCAGACCCTGGCGCGCATGCAGCCTGCTGCCAGCCTGGAAGCCTTGGCCGGTTGCGATCTGTTGATCGAAGCCATCGTCGAGAACCTGGAGGCCAAGCAAGGGCTGTTTTGCCAGTTGGAGGCCATTGTTGCGCCGAGCGCCGTGCTGGCGACTAACACGTCTTCGTTGTCCGTCACGCAGATCGCCAGCGGTTGCCAGCACCCTGAGCGGGTTGCCGGGTTTCACTTCTTCAACCCGGTGCCGCTGATGAAGATCGTCGAGGTGGTGCGCGGTGAGCGTACCCAGGCGCAGGTGGTAGAGCGCTTGTGCGCGTTGGCCGAGGCAGCGGGCCACTTTGCGGCGCAAACCCCGGATACGCCGGGTTTTCTGGTCAACCATGCCGGTCGCGCCTATGGCACTGAAGCCTTGCGCATCCTTGGCGAGAACATCGCCGATGTCGAACAGATCGACCGCATCCTGCGCGATGGTCCGGGGTTTCGCATGGGGCCGTTCGAGTTGTTTGACCTCACCGGGCTGGACATTTCCCACGGGGTGATGGAGTCGATCTACGCGCAGTTTTATGGTGACCCCCGCTACACGCCTTCCTACCTGGCAGCCCAGCGCGTGGCCGCAGGTTTGCTGGGGCGCAAGAGTGACGGGCATGGTTTCTACCGGTACGTCGATGGCCAGCAGCTGCGTTCGCCGCAGCCCCTGCGCGCGGTAGTCGCGGTCGAGCGTGCCTTCTGGCTCGACAGCCAGGACCCGCACGTGCGCGGTGAGGTGGCAGCCTTGCTCGCTGCTGGTGGGGCGACGCTTGAAGAGGCCGCTCAACCACCGGCCAACGCGATCTGCCTGATTACCCCGTTGGGGGAAGATGCCAGCAGCATGATTGCGCGCCTGGGTTTACCGGCTGAGCGCACCCTGGCCCTGGACACCTTCTGCGATTTCTCCAAGCGCCTGGTGTTGATGCGCCAACCGGCGCTTGAGCCTGCGTTGGAAGCCCAGGCGGTGCAGGCCCTCGGCAGCAGCGGCGTGCCGGTGGAAGTGATCAATGACTCGCCCGGTTTCATCATCCAGCGCGTGGTGGCCTGCGTGGCCAACCTGGGGGCGGAAATCGTCCAGCGCGGCATCGCCACCCCGGCCACCCTCGACCGCGCGGTGATGCTGGCGCTGGGTTATCCGCGCGGCCCACTGGCCTTCGCCGAGTTCTATGGCGCAGACAAAATCCTCGCGGTGCTGCGTGGCATTCAAGGCTGCTATGAGGAGCCGCGCTATCGTCCCCAGCCCCTGGCTGCGTCGCCGGGTCCAGTTGGGCCTGAGCCTGCAATCTCCCGATCAATCCTCTGCCGTGCAGGAGCAATAACCATGTCCGCTTATATCTACGATGGCCTGCGTACACCTATTGGCCGCAGCGCCGGTGCCTTGGCCAGCGTGCGTCCCGATGACTTGCTGGGCGAGGTCATCCGCGCCCTGGTGTCGCGCAGCCCGTTCGCTGCCGAAGACTATGAAGACGTCGTGGCGGGTTGTGCCTGCCAGGCCGGTGAAGATGCGCGCAACGTTGCCCGCAATGCGGCACTGCTTGCGGGTTTGCCATTGACCACGGGTGGCTTGACGGTCAACCGCTTGTGCGGTTCGGGGCTGGCGGCGGTGCTGGATGTCAATCGGATGATCCGGTGCGATGAAGGCCAGTTGTTTATCGCCGGCGGCACCGAGAGCATGAGCCGTGCGCCGTTTGTCGTCGGTAAGAGCGAGGCGGCCTTCTCCCGGGCGTTCCAGGTCTTTGACAGCAGCATCGGTGCACGTTTTCCCAACCCGCGGATCGAGGCTGAATTCGGCGCCGACAGCATGCCGCAGACCGCCGATAACATTGCGCGGGACCTGGGCATCAGCCGTGGAGACAGTGATGCGTTCGCGGCACGCAGCCAGGCGTTGTATGCCAAGGCGCTGGCCGAGGGTTTTTACGAGGAGGAGCTGCTGCAGGTCTTGGTACCCCAAGGGCGCAAGTTGCCGCCCAAGGCGGTAGTCGCCGATGAGCACCCACGGCCGAGCACCGATGAGCCAGCGCTAGCCCGTCTGGGCGCGCTGTTCGAGGGCGGCGTGGTCACGGCGGGTAATGCCTCGGGGATCAACGATGGCGCGGCGGCGCTGATTATGGGCAACCGCGCTATCGGTGAGCGTCATGGGCTCAAGCCACGGGCACGGATCGTGGCCGGTGCGGTTGAGGGGGTTGCCCCCCGGGTGATGGGCCTGGGGCCGGTACCGGCGATTCGCAAGGTCCTGGCGCGTGCCGGGCTCAGCCTGGCGGATATGGATGTGATTGAAATCAATGAAGCCTTCGCCACCCAGGTACTGGGATGCGTCAAAGAGTTGGGCCTGGCCTTTGACGACCCACGCTTGAATGCCCAGGGCGGTGCCATCGCCATTGGCCACCCGCTGGGTGCCTCAGGTGCCCGCTTGGCCCTGACGGCCTTGCGCAGCCTGGAGCGCCAGCAAGGGCGCTACGCGTTGGTGAGCCTGTGCATCGGGATTGGCCAGGGCATTGCCTGCGTGATCGAGCGGCTTGACTGAAACCACTGCATGCAAGTGTGGGAGCGGGCTTGCCCGCGAAGGCGGTGGTTCAGTCACTATCTTGGGTGGCAGGTGCGCCGTCATCGCAGCATAGGTATCGACACAACTTAAATCCAAGCAGGTCGGGCTGTTGTGGCGCGCGGGCTTGCCCCGCGCTGGGCTGCGAAGCAGCCCCAAAACCAACCGCTATGGATTATCTGATACACCCCATTCGGCTTACTGGGGCTGCTTCGCAGCCCAGCGCGGGGCAAGCCCGCTCGCCACAGGGATGCAGCTTCGCACGCTGACTCTGCGTCAGACCACCTCGAACAAGCCGGCAGCGCCTTGCCCGCCGCCGATGCACATGGTCACCACCACGTATCTGGCGCCGCGCCGTTTGCCTTCGATCAGGGCATGCCCCGTCAGGCGTGAGCCGGTGACGCCGTAAGGGTGGCCGATGGAAATGGAGCCGCCGTTGACGTTCATCTTCTCCAGGGGAATGCCCAGCTTTTCCCGGCAATAGATCACCTGCGAGGCGAAGGCTTCGTTGAGTTCCCACAGGTCGATATCGTCGATCTTCAGGCCATTGCGCTTGAGCAGGCGCGGGATGGCGTAGACCGGGCCAATCCCCATTTCGTCCGGCTCGCAACCGGCCACGGCAAAACCACGGAAAATCCCCAGCGGCTCGAGGTTATTGCGTTCGGCGTACAGGCTGTCCATGACCAGGCACACCGATGCCCCATCGGACAACTGACTGGCATTGCCCGCCGTGATGAATTGCCCGGCACCGCGCACCGGCTCCAACAGGGCCAGGTTTTGCAGGGTGGTGGAGGGGCGGTTGCATTCGTCTTGGGTGAGGGTGACGGGCTGCTCGCTGACCTCGCCACTGTGTTTGTCCTTGACCAGCATTTGCGTAGTGAAAGGGACAATTTCCCGATCAAATAAACCGGCGGCCTGGGCGGCGGCGGTGCGCTGTTGGCTGAGCAGAGCGTATTCGTCCTGGGCCTCGCGGTTGATGTTGTAGCGATGGGCAACGATGTCAGCGGTTTCAATCATCGACAGGTAAAGCTCGGGTTTGTGTTCCTGTAACCAAGGGTTCTGACTGCGGTAAGTATTGAGCTTGTCGTTTTGCAGCAGACTGATGGACTCCACGCCGCCGGCAATCATCGCCGGGACTTTCTCCGACACAATACGTTGGGCCGCGAGGGCAATGGCTTGCAGCCCCGAGCTGCAAAAGCGGTTGATCGACAAACCCGCCGTGGTGGTGGACAACCCGCCACGGACGGCCGCCAGGCGTGCCATGTTCTTGCCCTGGGCGCCTTCATGGAACGTCGCGCCGAGGATCACATCTTCAATCAGCCCCGGATCAATCCCGGCACGGGCCACGGCCTCTTGGATCACATGCCCGGCCAGGTCGATGCTGTGGGTGTTGTTCAGGGCGCCCCGGTAGGATTTGCCCAGGGCGGTACGCGCGGTGGAGACAATAACGGCGTCAGACATCAATCAGCTTCCTGTGCCAGTAATGGTGGGGGTGTGGGCGGCCCATTCTTCATCCTGCAATTGGCGCCAGAGCAGTTTGCCGGCACCTGATTGCGGCAGATGCTCGCGAAACTCAATAGTCACGGGGACTTTGTAGGCTGACATGTTGGCCTTGCACCACTCGATGATCTCGCTGGCGGTGGTGTCCTGGTGTCCGGGGTGTAGCGTCACCAGGGCTTTGACCGCTTCCCCTCGGCGTGCGTCGGGCGAGGAGATGACGCAGCACTGCTTGATCGCCGGATGGCGGTACATCAGGCTTTCGACTTCCGAAGGCCAGACCTTGTAGCCGGAGGCGTTGATCATGCGCTTGATGCGGTCGACCATGAAGAAGTAGCCGTCTTCGTCGTAGTAGCCGAGGTCGCCGGTGCGCAGGAAGCGTTTACCTTCCAGTTCGATAAAGGCTTTTTCGGTGTCCTGCGGGAGCCGCCAGTAGCCTTTGAACACCTGCGGGCCCCGGCAGACAATTTCGCCCACCTCGTGGGGCGCTAGCTCCAGGCCCGTGGTGCTGTCGATCACGCGTGAATCCACGTCGAACGCCGGAATGCCCAGGCATTGGGATTTGCTGCGCGCCTTGGGGTTCATATGGGTCGCTGCCATGGTTTCGGTCATGCCGTAACCTTCGATGTAGTCCAGGCCCAGCAACTGCTTGAGCTTATCCTTGACCGGGCCTGGCATCGCCGCGCCGCCACCGCCAATGTAGTCGAGGCTTGACAGGTCATAGCGATCAAGCCCGTCCTGGGTCAGGAAATCCACGGCCATGGTGACGATGTTGGACCAGTTACTGACGCGATATCGCTGCATCAACTGTGCGGCGACTTCACGATTCCAGCGGGTCATGACCACCACACAGGCGCCACTGAAAATCGGCCCGTTCATCGACGATTGCATACCGGCGACATGGAACAGCGGCAGGGTGGTCAGCACCACGTCTTCGCAATTGCGGTTGGTCCAGGCCTGGCGGTGCACCGTTGTCGCCATCACCGACCCATGGGTATGCAGGCAACCCTTGGGCACGCCAGTGGTACCTGAGCTATAAGGCATCACACAGTGATCGTCGGTGCCGCTCAGGTGTGGGCCGGGGCGTTGCCCGCAATCGAGGGCTGCCTGCCAGCGTGTTACGCCAGGCAATGTTGCCGCTTCAACGGGGGTCAGCAACTCGGGCGGCAGGGGCAGGTCGGTGGGCGTGCGCAAGTACTCGGAATAAGCCGTGGTCAACACGTGGCGCAGCTTGAAGCGGCCGAGCAGCGGCGTGACAAACGGCGCGAGATCCTGGGCGCAGACGACGATCTCGCCGTCCGTATCGTGCAGGTAGTGTTCCAGCTCGCTGGCGCGGCTCATGGGGTTGAGCGGTACCACCATGGTATCGGCGCGCAGGGCGGCGTAGTAGGTGATGATGAACTGCGGCGAGTTCTGCATGAACAGCAGGACCCGGTCGCCGCGCTTGATCCCCTGGGATTGGAAATACCCGGCCAATCGCTCGACCTCATCGAGCAACTGGGCGTAGGTGATGAGGGTGTCGTAGTAGATGATCGCGGTTTTTTGCGGATAACGCCGGGCAGAGATTTCCAGATTACAGAACAGGCTGGTATCTGGCAGTGTCAGGTGGTGGGGCGCACCCTCCGGCCAATGGGGCAGGTGACGGTTGAACATTCTAAAACCCTATTGTTATGAGTCTGGGTTAATCGATATGCGGGCGGTATGGCAGTGCCATCTCGCTGGAGATTTGCATGCAATGCGGCCACATGTCAAATATATGGAACAATATTTCGCTGTGCGGAACTATTGATCGGTTATTCGTAAACCTTCGAAGTCTGCGGGGCGCTTGTCGAAGAATGCTGCAATACCTTCGGCAGCTTCATCGTCCCCCATGGACGCCACCATATGGCTGGCTTCCAACTGCAACTGCTGTTCCAGGGTCGTGCGGCTAGCCTGGCGGCACAGGGTCTTGATGCGTGCCATTGCTCGCTGTGGGCCTGCGGCAATCCGGGTTGCCAGGGTGATGGCTGTCGGGAGCGCGTCATCGGGTTCGGTCAGCTCATTTACCGCGCCCAAGGCATGCAAGCGTTCACCGCTGATACGCTCACCTGTCAGGCACAGCTGCGTCAGTACCTGGCGTGAGACAAATTCGGCGAGGAACGCGGTGGCGCCACCATCGGGCGTGAGGCCGACCTTGACGTAGGCCACCGAAAACGAAGCGTTACGCGCCGCTACCAGCATGTCGCAAGCCAACGCAATCGATAGGCCGGCGCCGGCGGCGGCGCCTTCGACGGCGGCAATCACCGGCTTGCTGCAATTTTGGATCGCGCGGATCAGGTCATGCAGGCCTTCAAGATTGACCCGGCGCGCCGCCGGCGTCATCGCCCGGCGCAATGCCAGCCGATGCAGATCGCCGCCGGCGCAGAAATGGCCGCCAACCCCGGTCAGCACCACGGCGCCAATCGACGGGTCCGCCTGAGCCTGGGTCAGGGCCTGGGGCAATGCTGCATAAAACTCGGGCGTGAGTGCATTACGTGCGGCGGGGTTGTTATTAGACAGCACGAGGACAGCGCCTTCACGGCCCACAAGAATCGGTTCACGCATGGTTTCACCTGTTGTGCTCAGCGGCTGGTTATCCCAAGGATTATCGGAAGGCAAAGCTTCATTGACAATCACACCCCTGATTGACAGGCTGTTCAAAATTCTTTGACAGTGATCCCTATGGACCTCAAGTCGCTTACCTTGCTGGTCGAAATTATCGATGCAGGCAACCTCAGCGAGGCCGCACGGCGACTTAAAGTCAGCCGGGCCAATATCAGCTATCACCTCAGCCGCCTGGAGCAGTCGATCGGTTTGCAACTGGTGCGGCGCACGACGCGTCGCATCGAGCCGACCGAGATCGGTCTACGCCTGTATGAACACGGGCGAGCCATTCGCAATGAACTGCTGGCGGCGCAAGAGTCGATCTCGTCGCTGGGCCAGAGCCTGCAGGGCAGGGTGCGGGTGAGTGTGCCCAGCGGGTATGGCCAATGGGTGATGGCCGACTGGCTGCTGGACTTCAAGCGCTTGTACCCGGGGATCGTGCTGGATGTGATGTTCGAAAATCGCGTCGAAGACCTGATGCGCGATGAAGTGGATATCGCGGTACGGGTCATGTCCGAGCCGCCGCAAAACCTGGTGGCTCGGGACATGGGCGTATTGCGCTACGTGGCCTGTGTCTCGGCGGCCTATGCCCGGGAACATGGCGTGCCCGGACAGCTCAGCGACTTGCGTACCGCGCCGCTGATTACCGCGGCGGTGGTTGGCCGACAATTGCGCGTTGCTGCATACCTGGACGATGAGCGTCATGAGGTACTGCTGGAGCCCACCCTGATTTCAGAGAACTTCCTGTTCCTGCGCCAAGCGGTATTGGCCGGGCTGGGCATAGGGCTGGTACCGGACTACCTGGTGCAGGACGACGTACGCCAGGGCACGCTGGTTACCGCACTGGACGCCTGGCGGCTGAGCATCTTCGGCACCAACATGTATATGCTCTACATGTCTGATCACCATCACACTCGCGCGACATCGACTTTCATCGACTTCATGCTCGCCCGGTCCAGAACCACGGAGATAGACTGCGCCCCATGTCCATCCAACACGCACTCCTGACTTCGCTCCTGGAAAAGCCCTCGACGGGGTATGAGTTGGCCAATCGGTTCGACCGTTCCATTGGTTACTTCTGGCAAGCCACCCATCAGCAGATCTATCGCGAACTGGGGCGCATGGTCACGGCCGGCTGGCTAATGGCGCAGGATTGTCCCGAGGCCGATAAACGGCGCAAAAAAATCTACCAGGTACTGCCTGCGGGGTGCGAAGAATTGCGGCGTTGGGCCGCCGAAGCGCAAGAGTCGGGGGACCAGAGCCAGGCACTGCTGATCAAGCTACGTGCCGAAGCGGTCATCGGGCCGTTGGGCCTGCGTGAGGAAGTGCTGCGCCTGGTCAAGCAACACCAGGCACTGCTTGAGACGTATCGGCAGATTGAGCAGCGCGACTTTTCTTCTGCTTCGTTGACCCGCGCAGAGCGCCTGCATTACGTGGTGCTGCGGCGCGGAATCATGATCGAAGAAAGCTGGCTGGCCTGGGCGGACGAGCTATTGCCGTTGATTGAGGCTTGAGGCCAGGTAGGAGGCGACTTCACCCAGACTGAAATCCCCGATCCACCGCCAATCCCTGTGGGAGCTGTCGAGCTTCAGCGAGGCTGCGATCGCGGCAGCACTGGCACCGAAGATGTCGCCTGACCCACCGCCATCGCAGCCTCGCCGGGGCTCGACAGCTCCCACTTTTGATCTTCGTTAATGAGTTCCGCTGAGGTCCAGGCGTTTACGTGACGCTTGATACTCGCTCTTGAGCCGCTCGATCAGCCTGCCGGCCGGCAGTACCGACTTGACCGCGCCGACGCCTTGGCCTGCGCCCCAGATATCTTTCCATGCCTTGGCCTTGGCCCCTTCACCAGTGCCGAAATTCATTGTCGAAGGGTCGGACACCGGCAGTTCATCCGGGTCCAGGCCGCTGTTGGCGATGCTTTGACGCAGGTAATTGCCATACACGCCGGTAAACAGGTTGGAGTAGACAATGTCGTCGGCCGAGCTCTCGACAATCATTTGCTTGTAGGCCGCCTGGGCATGGGCTTCTTCAGTGGCGATAAACGCCGAGCCTATGTAGGCCAGGTCAGCACCTGCGGCCTGCGCGGCAAGAATTCCATTGCCGTGGGAAATGGCCCCCGAAAGCAGTAGCGGGCCATCGAACCATTCACGAATTTCCTGGATAAGCGCAAAGGGCGAAATCTTCCCCGCATGGCCTCCGGCACCCGCAGCCACGGCAATCAGGCCGTCGGCGCCTTTGTCGATGGCTTTTTTGGAGAAGGTGTTGTTGATCACATCGTGCAGCACGATGCCGCCGTAGGCGTGGACCGCCTCATTCACATCCACCCGCGCACCCAGGGACGTGATAATGATCGGGACTTTGTACTTGGCGCACAGGGCCAGGTCGTGTTCGAGGCGATCATTGGACTTGTGCACGATCTGGTTGACCGCAAACGGCGCAGAGGGTTTGTCCGGATGCAGGGCATCGTACACGGCCAGTTCGGTCGTGATTTGTTTGAGCCACTCCTCCAGCACCGGTGCCGGCCGCGCATTCAGCGCCGGGAACGAACCCACCACGCCCGCCTTGCACTGGGCGATTACCAACTGCGGGCTGGAAATAATAAACAGCGGCGAACACACCACTGGAATCGAAAGACGGCCTTGCAACACAGCGGGGAGAGTCATGGTGGCTCCAATCGGATCGGGTGTCGGGTACCCGGCGAGGAGAAATTAGCAGGGTGAATTTCAATATGCAACCAGTTGCATAGTTGCCTTGGCTGCTACCCGCAAGAAATGTGTTTGCTGTTCTATGCTTGTTTAGCGGGACTCAATCTTAAGGACGGGAGGAAGTTATCCGGTGAGCCCAGAGACGCGGACTCATCGGTAGACACTCCAACTAGACTATAGAATCGATGTCCAACGTATGAGGCGCACCGATGCGAGTGGAAAACATCAAATCGCCATCATCCTGTTGAGGGATCATGGCTATCTGCACCTTCAGGTTGTTCTCCCGCTGGCCCTTCCAGCGATGCAGGGCGGCTTCCAAGTTGGGAGACTGCGCAGCGCTGCCATAGACATCGATAAGCGTCAGTTGGCGCCTATTTTGTATTTTAAGTCGTTGTAGCGAATCGAGAAGATTTCGCGACTCTTTGTTCAAGTCAGTTACCGTTTGTAGGTACGCAGGGTCATTATTGGCATAACGCAG
Source organism: Mythimna loreyi (assembly GCA_029852875.1). Classification (NCBI taxonomy): domain Eukaryota; kingdom Metazoa; phylum Arthropoda; class Insecta; order Lepidoptera; family Noctuidae; genus Mythimna; species Mythimna loreyi. The sequence goes on from JARGEH010000049.1 coordinate 17,597, forward strand.
AGTGTTTCTAGTTTGCTGGCTTTGATCCTGCACCTTGCCATGCATCGTCTTCAACGCCGCCGCCACCAAATCGTATTCACCCTTAGTGACCACCGTCCCTTTCGTTTCCTGAGTTTGCTGCCAACGTCGTAACGTCGCCCAGAAAAACGGGATATAAGACCCCGGTGCACTGTGATTGTCGGCGCTGATTGAAAACTGACAGCCTTTACTGGGTCAGTTTTCGGTCAGCGGCAACACAATGTCCTTTCCCTGGGGCTCATGCGCTCAAAGTCCCACCTCCAGATCATTGTTTTGGAACACGCTGGCAAGGAGATCTGGAGAGACATCCCACTCACCCACTCCGTAGAGAACTGGAGCGTTAAGGGTGATGGTCTGATCCCAGCTTCCTGGATTTAGATTAGTAAAAAATAAATGGATAAAAGTGACGCCGAGCCTGAACAGGCCCGGCTGTCTGAGTGTGCGATCAGCTTCAGGCGATCAGTGCGTTTTACCCTGGATACAGTCATCGCGCCACTCGCCAAGCTGTTCGCTGGTGATTAACGCATCTTTCCCCATTTCGTTTCGGTAAGCGGCAATCGAATCTTCCAGGCAGTTTTCTTTATGGGTCAGGGGCAGCGTTTTGGAGCCGGCAGAGGACGGCGCTCCATAGGCAAGGTACTCGGCCTGGGATACCTCCTTGTAGCTTTCGTGTGACGTTGTATTTTCCAGCACTTGAAAGCTTGGTTCGCCGTAGTTGTAGGAAAACTTAAGTTTTATGCCATTGGCCCAGACTTCTTCGCCTTCACTCACTGGCTGTTTCACGACCCCATCGGGAACCAGATTGCCAGGGTAACCGCTGAAGAAATCCTCATCGTTGCTGTCAGGGGATTGCGTCAGTTGGATTTCCTGAATCACAGTGCCATTTACCGGGTCAAATTTCTTTAACCAGCCTGTGATGGCGACTCCCTTGACGTAGGTAATCTCCGACTCCTGTTGGACGATATCGGTGTGCAGGATGTTCACGAACCGTTTCTGAACACCCTCCAATTTGCCCTGGTCGTAGTTTTCCTCGGCGGCGGTGTAGCGCTTCAGCTTTCCAGCAATGTAATCGTATTTACGTTGCGCGCCGTGCAGTTGACCATTCAGGTAACGGTACTGGCCTTCGGAGTCTTCCCAAAAGCCTTCTTGTTTCTCGCCGGCACGCCACGTGAGCTTCGTCAGAATAATCTTGCCATCGTCGCTCCAGCGGGTTTCCTCGCCGTCCTGTTTGCCGTTGGCGTATTTCCTACGCGCGACCAGATGACCCTCCAGGTATTGTTCTGTGACGCCATCTTGGCGACCTTTGTTCCAGTTCATGACAGCGACCGGGTTTCCTGTTTTGGCATCGAAGACGCGTTCAGTGCCGTGTTTACTGCCTACCTGGTATTGGACTTCATACACTTTTTGACCGTTGAAGAAACACTCGCTGTGCCCGTTGTTGCGACCCTTTTCTATTTGCGAATTGCACAGGGCGGTCATGCCAGGTAGGCCAACTGGAATGTTCACCACCAAGCCGCTGTACGGATCGGTGTCGCCAAATTTGTAGAACAGTCCGTTTCGGATGACGGTTTGTGCATGGTCTATTTCAGATTGGCAGCCCGTCAGGGCAGTCGCAATCAGGAATGTAACAATGAGTTTTTTCATGATGTTTTTTCTTCAGGGATGTCATGCCAAGCACGACACCGGGTGGTTTGAGATAAAGGACATTGAGCGTTGAGGTGCAAGGCGTCTTTTACGATGGGGGAGCGCCAGCTTTGGTTGCCGCTCAAATGAGCTCAGCGTCCAAGAGGGCGGATCTGGAAATGACGCAGAAAGCTGTGCCGCCAACGATGAGGGGCCTCGTGGTGTGCGATTTCCTTTTTGGGCTGGTGTATGAAAGTCGTTTTTGATTGAGTAAAAACGACCTTTAAAGTTGAGTCTCGTATTTGTAAGTCCTTCATGTCAATGGGGTGATACCCAACCATCTAGGTTGACTAGGAGGTGGTATGGCACAGGCTGAGACGAAGAACCTGGCAGGGTTGGTGGGACGCGCGATCGCCCGACAGCGCAGTCGCTGTGGGTTGACGCAGGAACAGGTCGCCGAGTGCCTGGGGATGGGTAACGAGGCGGTGTCGCGTATCGAACGCGGGATCGTCATGCCCAACATCGAGCGTTTGGTCGAGTTGGCGGCAATCTTTGGCTGTGAAACGGCCGACTTGCTGACGGAGGGCAGCTCACGCTCAGAAGACCAGGCGCGCCGGCTCTATACCTTGCTGTCGAGGTTGGAGGTGGCTGACCGCGACCTGGTTATGGACCTGGTGGAGCGTCTGGTTGGCCGGCTTGATCGCGGCTGATGGGCGCCGCGCTGGCTGTTATTGGATGGCCTCTCAGCTCTTCTAGGGCTCCGGGTCATCGAACCGCACCCCGCAGCGCAGGCACAAGCAGTTGAACGCCCCCAAATAATATTTGGCGACATCCTCGGCAACCCGCAAGGCCGAGGGTAAGGCAGGGGGGGGGGATCGCTGCCAGTCCATTGATCAATGGGTGGCTGCCTAGTGCCTGGGCATCTTCATGGCCTTTCTGCGCTTGTTGTAACGCGCTGTCAGACAGGCTGAGCAACAGGGTGATGCCCTGGGCGGTTGCTTTGGTCAGGATGGCCGTGGATTCGCAGATCAAACAGAGTCGAAGCATGAGGGTGTTCTCTGAAAAACGCGTCCCTATACACAGCCGCGGAGGGGTAAGTTTGAGTGGTCAGTTGGGTTTGCGCTGGTCGGGGGACAGTCGTCTGAGCACGCGATTGAGGATCCAGCAGGCCAGCACCACGACCAGTACTAGCGGCGGGAAACGCAGCATGAGCAAAAGGCTCAGCACCAGCGCGCCAGTGGCGGCGAGTGCGCCGACGAAGATGAACAAGCAGAGCAGGAATCGCAGTAGGAGCATGGTGTATCTCCACGTTGTTCTGTCTGGCCGATGTGCTCGGCACAGACCGGGTGGGTTCAGTGGGGTTGCGCGGCAAGGGCATCCAGCTTGCGCGCCAGCGACTGGGGCGGTGGCGACGATTCACCCCGGCCAGCGCTGTTGATGGGTTCGGAGTGGCTGAAGAATTCTTCGATCACGCCGTGACGAGCTTCTTCGCTGTCCTCGAAGGTGCCGTTGCTGAAGCCGCGGCGGGCCGCCTCGTCTAATGCAGTCTGATCGAAACCTGATGTTTGCCGATGTGACTGCAGCTCACTCGCCTTTTGCAGGGCTTCGCTCATGTCCATAGCGTTGCGTAGCGTGAGGTCGACGTAGAAGATCGGTGCGCCGTGGCTTTGCCGCGTGGACTTGCCACGCAGACGTAACTCCAACGGCAGGCAAGCCAGCCGATTGCCGGAGAGGGCCTGGAAGTACTGCAATCGAGCGGCCAGGGTGCGAATGCTATTGAACCCGGTGGTGCGGAACACAAAACTCCCCAACGAATCCTCATCGCCAATGATCACATTCAGTCGGCCGTAAGGTTTGCAGGCACCGCCTTTGGCCAGTGTGCAGGCATCCGGCGATGGACAGGGCAAAGCCTGCATCCCGTCCTGGGTGATGCGCTTGCAGGTTTCGCCATTACCCACGCACAGCGGCCGTCCGGACTGCCGGTCGAACAAGGTGTAATCGGCCCTGAAATTGAGTTCCGGTTCGTTGAACAGCACGCGAATCGGGATGCTCCGCAGCTTGGTGTTCGGGGTCTCGCGTAATTCGTCATTCAATGGATGCAGCAGCCAGCCTTCCTTGCTTTGCACCTGTGAGGTGATCGTGAATTGATCGTCTTTCTCCGGCAGGCGCTTGCCGTTTTTCTCGACGATTTTGCCAATGGAAATACGCCCGAGCACAGGCGGTGTAATGACCAGACCTTTCAACATGGTGGGTCTCCTTAAAAGTAAAAATGGCCAGCCGAGAACCATGTAGCGCCGGGATGGCCAGAGAGGAAAAGAGATCAGTTGATAAGGAAGCGACGGCTGCCTTCCTTGAGCTTGCTGAAGCGGACTTGTAGATAGGGCTTCTCCTTCAGCAGGCGCTCGACATCGAGCACGGTGCTGTCTTTGGATCGCTTCCAGCTGATGAAGCCGTTGCTGAACTGCGCACGTGTGGCTTCGCCCATGGCTTGGAGGAGGATCTGTTTCAGCTGGGATTCGCGACTTTCTTTTGCCGCAATGGATTGTCGAATTGCCTTGAGCTCCAGGTAGGTAGCTGCCAATCCAGCATGGGCGCTGAAGTCCACGGATTGGCCATCGTCCCTGGGGATAGAGGCAACGCAGCGCCGCTTCAGACGAGGCACTACCATCGACCGGGGGCGGGGTGTCGGTTTGCACGTAATGCCAGAACTTGCGCTCCAGTTCGATCAGGCGAGCAATCATCTGCTCGTCCCGCTCGATGCGGTGGATCTCCAGGTGCTGGCCGCCCAATAGAACCGCAACATCAGCCGCCTGCTTGCCGGTGACTGCCAACTGGTGCATGACCTGTAACTGCACATACTCGGGCACGCCTTCTTTCCAGAGGCGTGCTCCATTTATGCCGGCTGTCTTGCATTCGAGGATTTGTACATCGTCTGCACCGTTCACTTCGCGGTCGATATTAGCGAGCATCCAGGGCAGTTCTGGATCAGGGTGCTGCAGCACGGCGTTAATTCGTCGCACTTTCTTGCCGGTGCGTTTGCTGTAATGCCAGGCCACGATGGGCTCCAGAACATTGCCCCAGTAGGCTGGGCTTTCCTCATCCTGAGGATCTATTTTTGGTAACATGGCATCCCGGCCAGTCTTTTCAAGCCACAACTCTAACTGCGATTTGTAGGGGTTGAGGCCAACCGCTGCGCCTGCGTCTGAGCTGCCGATGCCTTGTTTGCGCACGGCGAGCCAATCTTCACGGGGTAGTTCCTTAGTGCTGATCAGACGAAGAGCCGGACGGCTCTTGTAGGTATTTTCATTTAGAGGAATCGCTTTCATAGAGGTTACCTTGCGGACACAAAAACGCCCGTTGAGCTCGGTGCTGAACGGGCGTTATGGTTGAGGGGAGGGAGGCATTTCAGGCAGCGAGTTGCAGGGCGGCATCCAACGCACGTTGCTTTATTTGCGCTCCCTGGCCAAACCAGGCGGAGTCCATGCGGTACTCGTTGCTGCGCGCTCTGCGCTCATGGTCGACGTACTCGGTCACGGCGTTGAGCAGACCCCAGGCGGTGCCTTGCGCCGACTCAAGCGTTGCACCACGGCCGCTTCCCTCGTACAGGTTTTGTACCTTGCGCAGGGCGCGTTCGTTGGGCAGGACTTCAGGTAATTTGCTATTGGGCGTTACGTCACACAGCACGTTCATAAAGAACCCCATAGCTTCATGCCACTGTACTTTGCGCTCGGCCAGCACACGCATGCGATACATGAACTCGTCCCATTGCGAGACGGCGACCCCCAATTGCTTTTTGACGACCTGAGGGTCGAAGCGAGTGCTGTGCGGCACCTTGATTGCGCGAGTGGTGCCATCCAGGGCGATGGTCAAAGTGTTGTTGCAGACCACGCGAACGGTGGTCGGCGTGGCCGTGGTGGCGAGCGTGCCGTCACAGGAGGTCGCCAGCAACAAATAGCCATTAACCTGATCGTTGCCCTTCAAGTTGGCGTTCTGCCCGGTTCGCGCTAGCGCCCAGAACTTACGACCGCCTTTGAGCACTCCAGCGGTTTCCAGCTCATAGCCGGACACTTCAGTCAGGTCTCGATAGAACTCCATCACCTCACGCGGTTGGACAATTTGATAACGGTTGGAAACCACCGACAGCGGTGCTTTGGTGTCGGAGCGGTAGAGCACCTTTTGCTCTGGGAATGAGTGAATGCTGCCCATATGGCCTATAGTGTCGGCCTTGAAGTGAACCGGACTTTCCTGAATCTTCCAGTCCATACCGGCTTCACGCTGCCAGATTTCAATAGGTTGTTTTTGAGTCAGTTGACTGCCGAGGCCATGCCACGGGGTTGCGCCAACGTAAGCCATTTGTTCGATTTGATGAGCCATGATTACGATTCCTTAGGGTGCAAGCCGGCATAAATGCCACGCATCGCGCGGCACTGTCCGGACGTACTAAAAGAGAGAAGGGGAGGACGGTTTAAGCAGGCAGATTGAACCGATGCCCACAGATCAGGCAGAGATTGTGGGCGAGGACATGGCGGTCAAGTTTGTCGCCGAGTTGAGCGCCCATTGCGCAGCCACCAACTCCACCGACAAGCCCGCCGAGGATGGCGCCAGAAACGGCCCCAAGAGTGATGCCGAGTGGGCCGGCTATGGCGCCAACGGTGGCACCAGCTTGGCCGCCCGCCAGTGCAGCACTGACACCGCGTGCTGCACCGCCAACCGTACCGATGGCAGCCGCAATTTTCATGGCTTGGTGGAGAGAGGCGATTTTGGGTGAGTTACAGCGAGGGCACTGCAATGACATGGTTTGAAACTCCATGGTGGGGATGTCATGGCAGTGATGTAGGGCTGTAATTTTTTTGAGTTGATTCTCAAAAGTGGATATCAGGTGCCAGAAGATTTTATTGAGAAGTAGTTGCCCTCCGATGTTCGGTACGGTCCCTGGCCCCACAGCAACCGCATGAGACGATCCAAGCCTTTCCTTGGAGCCCTCTAGACCGGGCTTTTCTGCGCTTGGCTTCCCATGCCCAAATAATCCATTTAGACAATATTCCGTATGTAGTTACCTTAGGTGCTTTACGCGGCCTGGTGCCGCGCGTAGTGTCTGTAATGGCCATATGCCGTGAACGGATGCATCTAGGAGTCTGGCATGGAACGCTGTCGTAAAACCTTCCTCTCCGAAGCTCTGACTGAGGTGAACAGCTATCTGCCCTGGTGGGTTCCGATTGCTTACCACCCATGAATATCAGAACAGCCACGTGTGAAACGATCGTAGTACTCGGTTCCTGGGTGGACCAAGTATTCCCCTTGTCGTGGCACTCGAACGATTTCAGATTGCGGCCGGTACTGAAGTACTCATTCATATATTTTTTGCGAGTCGTTGTGGCTGCTTTTACCTTAATTATTTGGAAAAATTCATGGCTAAGAATGATGTTGAAGCTAAGTTGCCTCACACCGCTGTGGCAGTTTGGGGAGGATATGTATACCAGGGGAAAATTGCACTCTATCACTGCATAAGTTTGATGCTGGAAAATATGAATGACAGTGCGGAACTTGTTTTGCAGCTTGATAGCATTGATGATTTTGCGGTTTTGTTGAAAGACGTTTGTCAATCAATGCATCAAGTCAAAGCGTATAAGAGTGAGGATTTTTCTTCCTATGCTGCAGCAATGGCTGAACAACAGAAAAAATCCATTGAATATCCTGGATGTAAGGCCTTTTTCCACGTTTCTAAGGAACTAGTCGCTCCTGAAGACTTTGGCGAGGTCTACTCTCCGGTAGTTATATATAGCTACAATAAGAAGCTAGGAGTGGAAAATTACTGTGCGCTGTCAGAAGTTGACACGCTGTTAGAAGAGGTTCTAAGTCAGATATATTGTAAATATTATCCGGGTGATAAGCATAAAATTTCGACTGAGTATTTAGTTTGGTCTAGAAATTTGCTTGAGGATATAGTCGTAAGAAAAGTAATTGCAATGCATTCGGAAATACAGTTGTCGAAGGGCGCAGTTCAGCGTCAGGTTGCAAATCGAGAAAAAATAGACTTCTCGATGTTTTTGGATGTGATATCGCGTGATTTGACCTCGTCTGTACTTTGTGAGGATTACTTTTTTTCGGCTATTTTGAAAGACATTGGTAGTTATTTTTCTAATTTTTGTGAAGAGAATGATCTGCAAGGTGCCGATTTAGATAAGTTAAGTCGTTGCGTGGCGCAAATTAATCGGCTTGATGTTGTTGGTTTAAAGTCTTTTATATGTTCAATTTTGCCAGATAAAAAAGGTCGTTTTAGCTCGCTCAGAGAGTATAAGGATGAAGCGATAACTTCTGATGATTTGCAGCTTGGGTTGTTTCGAGTGTTTGATGAACTAATTGAGTCAAATTATAGTGGAGGGGGGCGAGCGGCAAATTTTTACTGGGAACTCGTAGGTAGTAACTATTATCCAACAGCAATACATCAGGGGCCAAGTAGTACTGGTGCGATTTGTAAGAGGATCGTTGAAGGTGCAATAAAGCACGATGTGGAGTTTTTGTATGAAAGTGGGACTTTAGTAACCACAGATATAAATGCTGAGTCGATATATTCAGTTGTAAGTGTCGGGGTGCGAGGCGGAGCGCATCAAGAGTACAGTAAGTTTAATAAGTTTAAAGATGTGGCGTTGATGTCTATTGCTAATCTTCCCAGAGAAATTAAAAAATGAAGAGTCTTTTAGGTGACTTATTCGCTAGTCACGGCTATGTAGAGTATTTGAGTGAGAGCTTTAGTTTTTTTGTGTCGGTCGATAGTCAGAAGGAGGTCTACTGGTTGGTTGTGGAGTCCTCGCCGCAAGAGGTCATTGAGAGCCAGCATGTATGGCTCGCTGAGTGCCAGAAGCTATATGACCACGACGCAGTTCAAAAAAATACGAATATAATTTGTGTTTGGCCTGTTTCGAAAATAGACGCAAAGGTTATTTCTGAGGTTCATGCTGCAGAAGAAGATCTGTTTTTCTTCAAGAAACACGTTCTCTATTACACCTTAAGTGAGCTAACTAGTCTACGAGATAAACTACAGAGTGGTAGCCTTACGGAGTTGGTTGGGAGTTCTGTGAATAATTCAGTTGTTTTTGCGGACTATAAGTCTCTTTTGGGGGAAGGGACGTGGCAGGAGCTAATTTATAGGCTGGTCATTAAGCTTGGATTTATAGATATTGGTGATGGTGAGGTAGTAGATATAGAAGGGCTTTATATATCGCATGACACTAAAGTCAACAGTACCAGGCAGCCTGAGCTTTTGTCGTTCATCGAGTCATCCGTCCTGAATATACATTTTGACAGTTCTAGCAATTCAGAATCAGTATTGAATGATTTGGTTGCAAAAATCGCCGAGGCTGGTTATGAAGTTAAATATTAAAAAGTTGATCCTGGAGAACTTTAAGGCTTTTAAGTATCACCAGTTCGATATCGCCTCCAGTAACTTGGCGGTTCTTGATGGTCCTAATGGTTTTGGCAAGACGTCATTCTTTGATGCAGTTGAGCTTCTTCTAACTGGTGATATTGGGCGCTATAAGTCCCTAGAGACGTTGACCATTGACAGGCGGTCTATGGTGCAAGGGAGCCCCTTGGCTTACGATCTTGCTGTGGCGGGGGCCGAGGTCTCAGTTACAGCTGAGATAGAAACTGATCACGGCTTGTTCTACTTAAGACGAAGCGCAAGTAAAACCAAGCTGGATCAAGGAAGAGGGCTGGGTTTACAGCTATTTAAACTCTATGAGTTGCCTAGTATAGCTGGAAAGGGGAGGGAGGTTGAACATGAGGAATCCTTTTTGGAGGAGTTGTTGGGTGTTGGTTATCTAAGGAATTTTAAACTTTTTCATTATGTTGAGCAGGAAGATAATACGGCGGTTCTAAAAAGCAAAGGTTCGACTAAGCAGCAGAAAATTGATCATCTATTTGATGTTGGTGATTATAGAGACAGAATAAAAAAATTGAGAGTGCTAAGGAGCTAATAGCTAAGTTAAAAACTTCAGCGAAAAAGGATGATTTGGCTGATCGAAAATTGGAAATAGAGCAGCTGCGTCGATCGGTTAGCGTCGGTGCTGCAGATGTTACAGATGTTGCTTATGAGCGATTAATTAATATCACTCAGCAGCCATGGGATTTAAAGGTGATTGATGTTAAGTCCTCAATTGTCGCTGCTTGGTTAAGTGATGAGGGGATTCTGAATAGGCTCAAGCGATTCCGACATGGTGTCAATAATTTCTTCAGTTCTAACTATAACGCTGGAGTGGATAAGGCTCTGAAGCCGAAACCGCAAGCGGTTGATAGTTTGTTGAGATTTGGCGGCCGTTTGGACGGGATTGAAATATATCGTGAAGAGGTGAACCTTTATAACTTTGCGGTATTATTTTCTAGCAGGTTTGAAGATGGTTTTCCCTCTTCCTTGAAAGGCGATTTGGAGTTTGATTCAAATTTATTTGATGGTTTTAATTTTGGACTAGACTATAGCGAGTTTTCGTTAGCTATCGCTGATATTAAGTCGTCAGTGGCAAGTGCGGGCAGTGTCGAGTTGGCTTTTAATGAGCTTAAAGCGTCTCGAGATATATTCATTACTAAGTACTCTTCTGAACACATAAGTCACGAAGGTGCCGATTGCCCTGCATGCGGGTATGACTGGAAGTCGCGAGAAAAGCTATTGCTTCAACTGGAGCTGCAAAGAGTCGCGCTAGAAACTCTTGTTGACGCCAATAGCAAAACTCTAAAGCGCAGTATTGAATTGTTCGAACAGCAGACTATGATGCCTATTCTTAAGTCTCTTAATGAGTATGTTATTGGTCGGCGGGACTCGATAGAGTATAAGAAAAAAATTAGTGAGCTTAGTAAAGAGCAGGTTTCGTATTTGAAGCGCCTTACTCAGTCATACGCAGCTTTTAAAATTGATTTGAGGAGTTTTTACTGCGAGAGTCTCGATTTGGATGAGCCTCTTAAAATTAATCAACTTGGCGATGCTGTCAACTCGCTATATCGAATCGTCGATCATGATGCGATTGGCGATGATTTTCAAGAGATATTTGAACAGATATTTGCGGGGGACGAGAAGGCGGCTTTGAGTGTTGAGCTGGATGCTATTGATAAAAAGAGCGCTTACATAAAAATAGTTTATATTCGTAGTGTTTATGGCGATATTAGAGAGAAGGAGGTCTCGTTGGCTAAGGCTGAAGATACATATAGAAAAGCTGTTTATCTAGATAAGGCTTTAGTTAAGCTTAGGGATATTTATAATGAGAACCTAAACAGTTATGTTGCCTCTATTGCTAAAGGGATAGAAGTGCTTTTTCATATCTATTCAGGTCGTCTTCTACAGAACTTTCAAAGTGGGCTTGGTATTTTTATTGAGACCGATGGGAAAAGTCTTTCGTTTCGTGAAAGTCCTAAAAAAATACACGACGTAATATTTTCGATGAGCTCGGGGCAACTGTCTTCTTTGGTGTTGTCTTTTACGTTAGCCTTAAATAAAAGGTATGCGAGAAACTCAATTATGTTGATTGATGATCCTGTTCAGACATTGGATGATATCAATGTCGCTGGATTCATAGATTTGTTGAGGAACGAATTCTTTGATAGGCAAGTAATTCTATCTACGCATGAGGACGAGATGTCTGCATATATGCAGTATAAGTTTAAAAAGTACAATCTGGACGCCGAAGGAATCGATTTCAAGCGAGCCTTAGCGATTTAACGGGTTTGGGCCGATTTTCCATGTGGTGGTTGAGTTCTGCTCTTGTTTTGCCGCTTGGCTGTCAGGTTGCTGCTCAGTGAGGCTGAAAATTATTACAGCCTCACTGTTGCAGCCTGACCGCACGCCTTTACTGGGCTACTTCAGCTTGTCATAGGCTTCGATTTTCGGTTTGATACACGTTACTAAGCATTCAGCCTAATCAGGTTTCTTGTCCCCTGAATGGCTGAGACAGACAGGCTACCTGTAGCCGCATGCTGAACGTGGTCGCTCCACCAGGTCATCATGGGGCGCCTGCGCTCTATATAATCTGCTCGGTTGTATGCGCTGCGGACCTCATCTTTGTCTGCATGCGCAAATGCGACCTTCAATTAGCTCGGGGTCCCATCCCCGTTCGTTCAGGATGGTACTGGCCATAGATCGCATGCCGTGGCTCACCATACGCTCCTCAAAACTCATTCGCTTCAGGGCCATGTTACTAAAGAATGATTGAGCGATTTACGTTGAGGATTACAAAATCAGCCCAATCAGCCATCAGCGTACGGCGCTTTTCCAACAAGTCACTGCGCCAGTAGGCGGCCTCCGCACCGTTGGCGACAACGTGAGCCAAAGCCATCTCACAGACTTCGCGTGCATGGTGCGTACATTCAGCCGCCCAATCCCTAAATGTGCTGCGAAAGCCATGAGCTGTAATGACTCTATCGTTGCTATCGCGCCAGCCTTTACCTCCATCTTCTAGGTCCTTTTGGTCCAGGCGACGCAGGGTCATCAGCATGGCCATATTGCTAATCGGTCGACCTTTGCGGGTACCTGGGAACAGTAGTGAGCTGCCGGTGATACATGGAAGCCCCTCCAGTAGCGCGATAAGGGGTTCGGAGAGTGGCACTGTATGGACTTTGCCCGCTTTCATGCGCGCAGCTGGAATCGACCAAAGCTTGGCTTTCATGTCGATTTCGCTCCAGTCTGCAGCAAGCACTTCGCTGGTACGACAGGCGGTGAGTATGGTCATTTTGAGGGCAGTGGCAGAGAGTCCTTCCACACTATTAAGTGCCTGCATGAAACGAGACAACTCCGAGTAGGGCAATGCCGGGTGGTTCTGTGTGCGTTTAGCCTTGGAGCTTGGGGGGTAACAGCTTGTCCAAGTGTCCACGCCAGCGGGCTGGATTTTCACCGTCTCGCAATCCACGTGCTTTAGCAGCATCGAGGACCAGTTCGATCCTGTTGCGTACCCGGCTAGCAGTTTCGGCTTTGCTGGCCCAAATAGGTTTCAGGATTTCGAGAAGATGCTCGGTGGTGATCTGACTAGTCGCTAGCTCACCGATAATGGGGGCGGCGTAGGTAGCCAGTGTGTTCGTCCACTGTTGAGCATGTTTGACGTTTTTCCAACCGGCACGATGGGCCTCTATGTAATCGTTGGATACGTCTTGGAACGTTACGGATTTCCTTATGCGATGGTGCTCAGCAGCCTGCTGTGCTGTGCGCTCATCATCACGCGCCTGCAACGGGTCAATGCCGTCCCGCAATAAACGTCGCTTATCGCTGCTGTTTTGCCGAGCCTCCTTAAGGCCGACTGCGGGATAGGTGCCCAAGCCCATTTCTCTGCGCTTTCCCGCAAGCTGGAAACGCAGCACCCAATATTTCTTCCCGTTGGGTTTGATCAGAAGGCGAAGGCCATCCCCATCTTCGTAGGTGCCCGCGGTCGTTAGATTTTCAATTTGCTTAGCGGTCAGCTTTCCCAAGTGAGTATTCCTTTATCGATTCTGTCCCCCCATTTGTTCCCCCACAAAGACTAGGAAGGTGACGAACGTTGGTGGATGTCTTGAGACGATGATAGGCTTTAGAGCCCTTAAAAATAAAGGTTTATAGAATTGTCGTGGCTATAGATGGATATTGATTTGGCGGACTCCTTCACCGCCAAATTTGAAACGACAAAACCCCTGAAAACGTTAAAGTTTTTAGGGGTTTTGTGTTTTCAGGGCGGCGAGAAAGGCCCATATGGGAACATCCATGGGAACACGGGGTTCGTTGAATGCCCAGGGTCAGCTGCCGCATGCCGATGACGTCCACGCTGTCATAGGCGATACGACGACGTAGAGCGCTGGTAAGCGCTGGTAATTACCAGTCTTCAGAGCGCTCCATACGCTGATGCAGGATACGCAGAATCTGTACTATTCCGTGAGCAAGGCGATAGGGGGCGATGAAAGGAAATTTGGACAGGATCAGCTCTCTGACGTCTGGAATTTGAGAGGGCCTGCCCAAGCCTGTAAACATTTCCAACTGTTCGAGCGCCTCAATGATTTGAGCTACCACCCCTTCGGCGGCTTCTGCCCCCAAGCGTGACTCATAGTATTCGTAGATCGACTCTAGATCACTGTCCGCTTTTTCCGTCAACACGATTTTTGGCACGGTTTACCCACTTAGCCTTAACGGCGTCCATATCTATGAGGTTGCCTGCCTCTGCGTCTGCGATACCTTCAGCGATTGCGTTGATATGCCATGACTCGGCCTCAACGTAACGAGCCAAGGCGCGCTTGAGGTGATATTGGCGGTCGCGATCCGTTGCCAATGACAACTGATCAAGCTGTTCAACCAATTCCTCTTCCACACGAAATGACAGCACGGGTGATGCCATAAAAGACTCCTCAATCTCGCTCGTATACATCGTATACAGATGTTGGGAATGTATACTTTTACACGCATGCCTAACAGTGATTTTTATAAAAACAGACGAGTGAATGGTTGATCTTGACCCCACCAAATTCGAATCAAACGAACCCTCTGGCTTCGGAAGAAGCTAGAGGGTTTGTGGTTTTTGAGTTTGAAAACTTAGTTTTTCAGGTCATATGCTCGGCACATCCATCCGTCGTCCAATGACATCGAGCAAATCGCACCCGTCCCGCAGAGGAATTGAGCAGAGCAGTGCAAAATCACTGAGCACCACCGCATCACTACTGATTTCACCGCGTAGAGCAAGGTTCTCAAGGACTTGTGTAACGGCACGAAGCCGATAGGTCGCGGCCGTCGAGGAGTATTTCCAGCGGCACGGTGGTGTCGACAAAAAGGGCAGGGGTGGCGCTGTCGTTGCTGGTGAGGGCTATGTATTGGTTCATGCGTAAAGTCCGTTCGCTTAGAGGGGGAGAAGCCACCTGTTTGTCGCCAAACAAAAGGTGGCAACTGCACGCAGGTTGGCGAACCGGCATAAGAACGGACAAAGACCGGCAGACCCGAGGGTCTCCCACGCACAGCTACCATTGAGTAGCTTATTGCGTGCAGGGGCATCCCGCAAATCAGCCGGGAGGCTTCTGCCATCTTATAGTCGAGTCGCCAAACCCGGTCGCCATGTGGGCGACCGGGTGACTATAGACATAGCGATTTTGAAACGGGAGCCCCCACTTCTGCTAGGCGTGTAGGACGTTGCCTATATGATTGGCTACTATCGCGGCTCTCGGTCTAGCCGTCTCCAAGGTTTCGAAAGAAACACAAAGTTCGGTGCCTGGTTAAAAAAGTGAGGTAGTGCTAGAGAAAATATTTCTCTAGCATCTGCCGTCATGGCTACCACTGAATGAAACTGGAAAACAAAAATCTATCCCGACGACCACGCGCCGCCGCATTTTCACGTGCAGACGCCGGATGGTGAGTCGCTGGTTCAGATAGAAGGGTTTGTTGTGCTCGGTACAGGCGCCGAGAAGAAAGCCTTGAAAGCTGCCCTGCTTTGGGCAAAAGCTCATATCGCTGATCTTAAACGGGTATGGGATGAACAAAACCGGAGGGACTGACATATGACCAGCAAGCTTCGCATTTCTGCTGTGCAACCAGTTGCCGGCAAGCATGCCTTAGAGATCGAATGGAACAACGGTAAGCGACACACTGTTGACCTCACCGATCATATAAATACTTTTCCTGTGCTCACACCACTCTTGGATTTGGCGCTATTCAGCCAAGTGGTAGTGGGTGAGTGGGGCTTTGATGTGACATGGGGTAATGACCTGGAACTGTCCGCTGTCACGCTGCACCGTCTGGCGTTGGAGCAATCTGGTGAGGTCATGCTGACCCAGGATTTCAGAAAGTGGATGCTCAGTAACAATTTATCCCTTTCCGCAGCTGCTGTTGAACTGGGCTTTTCTCGTAGGACTATCACCGCGTACAGCAGTGGTGCTGCGCTGATTCCCAAGCATGTCGGGTTGGCATGCAGGGGGTGGGAGTATGAGCATAAAGGCTACACGGGCCACCACGCTTAAACGGACCTGCTCTCCACCAGGGCGGCCAATAGAGCCGCCCTGATACATCCGCACCACTTTCAATGCCTATGCCGATGATGCACATCCGGAAAATGCGCATGGCTATGCCTCATTTCACCATGAACATGCACATGACTATGGGCCTCCTTCGGATCCCACTCAAACCCATGCTCATGCTGATGATGTTCATCATGCACATGCCGATGCCCATGTTCCGTGGCCTCGTGCAGATGCTCATGGGCATGCCGTTCCGTCAGGTGCAGCCACACACCCACGGCCATCAGCGCCGAAGCAATCCAGAACGCCAGGGTCACCGACTCTCCAAACACCAGCAAGGCCACTGCGGCACCGAGGAAGGGGGCTGTCGAGAAGTAGGCGCCGGTACGCGCACTGCCCAGCCCGCGTAGCGCCAGCACAAACATGACCAGGCTGATCCCATACCCCAGAAACCCAACCAGCAGGATCGGCACCAGTTGTGCCAAGCCGGGAATCTGCGCCCCGAGGTAAATCGCCAGGGTGCAATTCACCAGCCCCGCAATCAAACCCTTGGCGCCGGCGATAAATAGCGCGTCAGACGCAGACACTTTGCGCGTCAGATTGTTATCAATGCCCCAGCACAAACACGCCAGCGCAACGGCCAGCGGCCCGGTCCAGTCCTGGCTGGCGCCGCCAGCGCCGGTCCATGACAACGCCACGCCGCCCAGCACAATCGCGATCATGCCAAGCACGATGCGGCGGTCTGCGTTTTCCCTGAACACGACCCAGGCGATCACGGCGGTCAATACCGATTCAAGGTTGAGCATCAGCGAGGCGGTGGCGCTGGCGGTACGGGTCAGGCCGAACATGAGGGCGACGGGTCCGAGGATGCCGCCGAAGGCGATGGCGCCAAGTAGCCAGGGCCATTCCGATGGGGTCAACCCGGCAGGTGCCCAGCCGCGATCGCGGATCAGGCGTACGCCGGCAAGGCCAATGCCGCTGCCGAAGTAGAGCAGGCCGGCGAGCAGTATGGGCGAGAGGCCCAGGCCGAGGCTTTTGGCGAGCGGGGTGCTGGCGCCGAACAGCGCGGCGGCGGCGAGGGCGTAAACGATACTGAGGTTCATGGGCCATCCTCGAAAGTCCGGCCCATGATACGTCGCTTGCCGGGGTCGGCGCCCGGGCAATTTCGTGCTTTATTGCGCGGTTTTCAACTTGATCACATCACCGGAAATCTTGGTGGTGTAGCCGTTCAGTACCCAGGCCCAGAACCACTTTTCCTGCACTTGGGTGTTGATCAGCGCATCGCCGCCCTTGGCCTTGATGGCGGCATTCTGGGCGCGTACGAAACGGTTGTTCTGGCCGATCGGGATAACGCCCAGCAGCATGATGCCGGTGGCGCTGGCTTCGCTATGGCCGAGGACGGTGTATTGGCTGGCGTCGTATTGCGGGGTTTTCATGGCGGTGCCGGTGCAACCTGCCAGGGTGAAACCGAGAACGGCTGCTGCAACTACTTTACTGACGTATTTCACTGAATAACTCCATGGACTCAATCTCGAGATTCAATTCTCGAGGGGGCGCCACTTTAATCGCTCAGGTGGCAGATTGAAAACAACCAGCCGAGGTTTCAGGTTATATGGCGGCAGTCAGGCCGCCATCGGTAGCAAGCTCCCTCCCACATTTGCCCGCGTTGGGTCAGAGATGCAGCGATGCCAGGCTGCCCAGCACCACAGCCACTGCGCCGGCCGTATACGACATGCGTTTGAGCCACTCCTTACGGGTGAGCAAGGTAATCGCTGCCAACGAAATCGCGATCTGAATCGCTGTCATCGCTTGCGCCCAGCGATGGTGCTGGTGCAACGCCTCCTCGGATTTCTGATCCCATTCCCGTGACGTGGCCTCCAGCTTCTCGGCTTGCTTGCGCACGTCTTCCTTCTGGTGTTTGTAGCGCTCGATCTCATCCGTGTAGTGCGCCGCATCAACGCCGGGAATATGGGTGGCCAGTTCCGCCAGGTTCTGGCGGCTGGATTTGGCCTGGTAGTAGTTCCATTGGTTGGCGGCTTCGGTCTTGATGATGGCGGCGTTGTTCTTGTCCATCGCAGCTGTGCTTTCGCTGGAGCCGGCCTGGTAGCTGAGCATGGCGCCGACGGTGGCCATGATGGCTGTCATCACGGCGATGCGGCTGGCGAAGGTGTCGCCGCGGCCATGGGCGTGTTCGGTGGTGTGCTCGAGGTGTTTTTCGTGGGGGCTGGGGACTTCGAAGGCTTCGGACATGGCGGCGTCTGCGAACGGATTGAGGAGGGTTGATTCTTCACCAGCGCAGCTGTCTCAAGCCTGTACGTAACGCGGGATAACCCGCCCATACACCGCCAGGTTAACCAGCACCACCACGGCCCCCAGCACCAGCTGAATATTCGCGGTCAGGCCGGCGGGGTAGATCAGCGTCAGGATGTAGTGCTCGATGAACCCGCCGCCATAACCCTCTTGCCCGGCAGGTGGCGCAACAGGTTTTCCCACGGGTGAGCGGGCAGGGCAGGTGCAGCACCTCCACAGCGATGCCCCAGGTAACGGCGGGCAAATGCAGCCACATCACCCGGGGCCATTTCAGGGTGAGCAGGCCGCCGAACAGCACGAACAGGATAAAGGTCAGATGAAACAGCACGAGGCCGTCGGCGGCTAAACGATAGAGCATGCTTGAGCTCGATTTGAGGTAAAGGGGCGCGCGAATCTTGCGGGATGACGTTTATATCTCCAGTTGGCTGGCATTGATTCCGAACGCCTTGGCAATTTTTTCCCGCGTGGTCCGTCGAGGTTTATTGACCGCCTCTTGCTGGGCAAAGGCAGGTTGTGAAATACCCAGGCGCCTGGCGACCTCTTCCTGGGTCAGGTTCAGGTGTTCGCGCCAGGCTCGGATAGGTGTCGCGCCATCCACCAGGCGGCTGACTACCGCGTGGGGGATCAGGTTTGGATCGTTTTGCTGCGCCACATAGTGTTCATAGGGAATCACCACAAAGGCTGGCTTGCCCTCCGTATTGTGGATGATCTGTACGGCAGTAGGTTCGCTCGTCACGTTTTTTAACCTCTTGGATGCTGACCACCTGGATGCTGCCATCCCAGTCGAAGAGGACGCGGTAATTACCTACCCGCAATCTATAGCTGTGAGGATGGTTAACCAGCGCCTTGACGTTGACTGCATCTGGCATTCGCTCAAGAGCGGACACAGCATCGCGGACCTGTTGCTGATGGTACGAATGTAGCCGAAGCAATTGTTTGACGGATTTTCGCGTCCAGTGGTTTGAATTCATCGGAGATTAATAAGTCTTTTATAAGGTTTGCAAGATTTATTTTCCTGTGCGAGTCAATGGTTGATCGCTCTGCCTTGATAAACCCTAGACGGCCGCTGTGGGTGTCGGCTGGTGAAACTGTTGCCTGGTATGAATTGCTCATCGTGGGCAACGAAGGTTGCTTGCAGGCAACGAGGGCCGTTATTGTGCTGAATCCTTTTAGTCTTACCCCAGGGTTTTGTTGTGATGAATGCACCGCGTACAGCAGTCGGTCCAATCAAGGCCGTAATTTTCGATATGGACGGGTTGTTGCTGGATACCGAAGGCATCTACACCGAAGTCACGCAGATCATTGCCGAGCGCTACGGCCGTACCTATGACTGGGGGATCAAGCAGCACATCATTGGGCGTGGTGCCCAAGACTTGGCCGATTACGTGGTCAAGGCGCTGGACTTGCCGATCACACCCGCCGAATTCCTGGAGATCCGCGAGCCGCTGATGAGCGAGCGTTTTCCCAAGGCGCTGGGCATGCCAGGCGCCGAGGCGTTGGTGCGGCATTTGAAGGCGCACAATATTCCGATTGCGGTGGGCACCAGTTCGTCGCGCAATTCGTTTGGCCACAAGACCACCCTGCACCGCGAATGGTTTGGCCTCTTCGACACTATCGTTACGGCGGACGACCCGGAGGTCGGCGCTGCCAAGCCTGCGCCGGATATCTTCCTGACCGCCGCGCGCCGTCTGGGTGTGGCGCCGGAGGATTGCCTGGTGTTCGAAGACTCGCCGTTCGGCGTGACCGCGGCGAAGGCTGCCCATATGACTGCCATTGCAGTGCCCGATGAGGCGATGGCGGACAGCAAGTACCAGCATGCTGACCAGATCATCCGCAAGCTCGCGGATTTCGATTTGGCGGCCTATGGCTTGCCACCCATGGCCTGATTCAACATAGGGCAAAATGTGGGAGGAGGCTTGCTCCCACATTTGGTTTTGCAGCGCTCCAAAAAACTAGGCGCTGAAGCCACCATCGATGGTCAGGCTGGCACCGGTGATGTACCCGGCTTCCGGCCCGGCCAGATACGCCACAAAGCTGGCAATCTCTTCCACATGCCCATACGGCCCACCGCCATCAACCCGATCAAGCTTTCGGCAAAGTCACTGTTGGCCGGGTTCATATCGGTATCCACCGGCCCGGGCTGCACGTTATTGACGGTGATGCCTCGCGGCCCCAGGTCTCGCGCCAGGCCTTTGGTCAAGCCCACCAGTGCCGACTTGCTCATCGCATAAGGCCCGCCGCCACCAAACGGCATGCGCTCGGCATTGGTGCTGCCGATATTGATCACCCGACCCCCTTCGCCCATATGCCTGGCGGCTTCCTGGGTGGCGATAAATACGCTACGCACGTTGATTGCCAGGGTCTGATCGAAGTCTTCCAACTTGAAATCTTCCAGTGGGGCGATGGCCAGCACGCCGGCGTTATTCACCAGGATATCCAGGCGCCCGAACGCTTCGACAGTGGCATTGACCGCATTGCGAATTGCCGTGGCATCAGCGCTGTCGGCTTGAATCGCCAAGGCTTTGCCGCCATCGCTGATCACGTCGTTCTGCAACGCTTCGGCCTTGGAGGCCGAGCTGACGTAGGTAAAGGCAACCGCTGCACCCTGCGCGGCGAGGCGCTTGACGATGGCGGCGCCGATGCCGCGGGAACCGCCTTGAATCAAGGCGACTTTGCCGATGAGATTTTGTGTGGTCATGTCGATCTCCGAGTAGTTGATGGACCGAGTATCGACCTCACCCACCCAAGCCGGTAGACCGCGATTGCTATAGTCTGTGTAAACCAAAAGTTTAGAGTGGGGCGATATGGAGAGCTTTGGCAGTATCGAATGCTTCGTGCGCAGCGCCGAGGGCGGTAGTTTTGCCGAGGCCGCCCGGCACCTGAGCCTGACCCCGGCAGCGGTGGGTAAGAGCGTTGCCAAACTGGAAGCGCGCCTGGGTGTACGGCTGTTCCAACGCAGTACCCGACGCCTCGCCCTGACTGAAGCCGGCAAGCTGTTCCTTGCCGAGGTCAGCTCCAGCCTCACCACCATCCAGAATGCCGTAGCCAACCTGGCCAGCGCCGAAGGGCGGCCGGTGGGCACGCTCAAGGTCAGCATGGGCACAGTGGTCGGCTGCTTGTATATCGTGCCGCTGCTGGGTGAATTCCTGAAACGTTATCCCGATATCATTCCGGACTGGCATTTCGACAATCGCCAGGTCGACCTGATTGGCCAAGGCTTCGACGCGGCACTTGGCGGCGGGTTCGAGCTACCCCTGGGCGTGGTGGCGCGCAAACTGGCGCCAGCGCATCGGGTGTTGGTGGCATCCCCCGATTACCTGGCAGCACGGCCGGCGGTGTTACAGCCCGAGGACTTGGAGCGCTGCGACGGCATCCTGATTCGCTCACCGCAAACCGGTCGCGTGCGCTCCTGGCAACTGACTCATCGCAAGGGCGAACACGGTCCGCTGAACCTCAAGCCGCGCATGACCATGAGCGACTCCCAAGCCGCCTGCATCGCCGCCGACCAGGGGCTGGGCGTTGCGTTGGTGAGCATGCCGTTTGCTGTGCCCTGGTTGGCGAGCGGCAAGTTGCTGCGGGTGTTGCCGGATTGGTATGTGAACGATGGCAATATTTCCATCTACTACGCCGAACACAAACTGTTGCCCGGCAAGACCCGGGCGTTTGTGGATTTCATCATTGAGCAGTTTGCCGAGCAGCAGTTAGGCCAAAGATTCAGTGCCATCTAAAAGTGAAAACAGTTCCAAGTGTGGGAGGGGGCTTGCCCCCGATTACGGTGGGTCAGTTACAGATAAGTCGGCTGGTACACCGCCATCGGGGGCAAGCCCCCTCCCACATTAAAACCTCAGTGGCCGAACTTGCTCGGCCAACCCACAACTTTCTTGGGTCTTGGCGCCGCATAGGTCCTGACTTTGGATGTCGACAACCCCAACCTCACCAACGACTCGGCAACCATCACCGCCGCCGTCACCCCATCCACCACCGGCACCCCGGTGCGCTGGCGAATCTGTTCATCCAATCCGGCCATGCCCCCACATCCCAGGCAGATCACCTCAGCCTTATCGTCGCGAATCGCCAGTTCCGCCTGGTGCACGATTGCCTCCATGGCAGCCAGCGGGTCTTCTTCCAGCTCCAGCACCGCCATGCCGCTGGCGCGCACCGACGCACAACGCTCGTACAGGCCGGCGAGTTTCAGCCGGTCTTCAATCAGTGGCACGGTACGGTCCAGGGTGGTCACCACCGAGTAGGCATGCCCCAGAAACATCGCGGTGCTGGCGGCCGCTTCGGTAATATCCACCACCGGCACATTCAACAATTCCTGCAAACCTTCCCGACCATGTTCGCCATAGCCGGCCTGGATCACCGCATCGAACGGCTGATCGTAGGCCATCACCCGGTCCATCACGGCGATGGCCGCCAGGTAGCTTTCAAAATTGCCCTCCACCGATTCGGCGCCGAAGTAGGGGGTGAGTCCGACAATCTCGGTGCCCGGTGACGCTACGGCCCGTGCTTGCTGGGCAATGGTCTCGGTGATGGATTCGGTGGTGTTGACGTTGACCACGAGGATACGCATGGAAAGTCCTTGTTTAATGACTGACGTTATCGACGGCAATGCTTTCGCCGCTGACATCGGCGTAGAACGGCTGACGCTTGGCGATCAGCAGGTACAGCAACCCGGCGATACCGGCGCCAAACAACCAGGAAAATGGCGAGACACTGGCAAACCCCGGCAATAGCGCCAGCAGGATGGCGATCACCGCTGCAGGAATGAACGCCGCCACCGCACGCATATTTACCCCATGGCTGTAGTAATAAATGCCTTGGGGGTCTTCGCTGTACAGCTGCGGCACATCCACCTGGCTTTTACGGATCAGCCAGTAATCAACCATGATCACCCCGTACAACGGCCCCAGCAGTGCGCCCAGGCCAGAGAGGAAGTACACAATCACCAACGGGCTGTTGTAGAGGTTCCACGGCAGGATCAGCACGGCAACGAAGGCACTGATCAACCCGGCGCGACGGAAATTCAGGTACTTGGGCGCCAGGTTGCTCAGCACAAAGGCCGGGGCGACGAAGTTGGCCATAATGTTCACCGCCACCGTGACGATCAGGAAGGCCAGGCAACCGAGCACCAGGAAGAAGGTGTTGGGGATCGCTGCGATAATTTCGGTGGGGCTTTCGATCACCCGGCCATTGAGTTGAAACTGCCCGCCGCACAGCAGCACGGTAATGGCGGCAAACACCAGGATATTCACCGGCAGGCCCCAGAAGTTGCCGACCTTGATGGTCTTTCGGCATGGAGATGAGCGGGCGAAATCGCAGAAGTTGAGGATCAAGGTGCCATAGATCGCCAGCCACAATGCGCCGCCAGCAAAGATATTGCGCCACATCTCGCCGCCGCTCAGTGGTTCGCGGATCGACCAGGCAATCACGCCGCCCGCCTGGAAGTACATCCAACCGGCCAACGCAGCCACGGTCAGCAGAATTACCGGTCCGGCAAACCCTTCATAACGGCGCACCATCTCCATGCCATAGGCGAGGATCACCAACTGCACCAGCCATATCGCCACAAAGCACGCCCAGCCCAGGGTCGACAAGCCGAGGATCGAGTTGTGGTCATAATCGGCAAAGCCCGGATGAATCGCCGTCAGTAACACGCGGAAAACCACCGATGCCAGGTAGGTCTGGATGCCGAACCAGGCGATCGCAATGACTGCGCGGATCAAGGCCGGAATCTGCGCGCCGTGGATACCGAAACTGATGCGGCTGATCACCGGAAACGGCACGCCGGTTTTCTGCCCCATGTACCCAGACAAGTTCATGAAAAAGTAAACCAGTGCCGCGCCGATCCCCAGGGACAGCAATATCTGCCAGCCGCCCAAGCCCAACGCATATAAGCCGATGGCAAATGAATAGTTGGCGATGTTGTGCACGTCATTGGTCCACAACGCAAAGATGCTGTAGCGCCCCCAGCGGCGGCCTTCAACCTTGGTGGGGGCCAGGTCCTTGTTGTGCAGGCGTGGGCTGAGTACCAGCGGGCCGGGGCTTGCAGCTGCGGGATTCAAGTTGGAGGAGGGCAGATCCAGTGCGATGTTGCTCGAGAGACTTGTACGCATTCCGGCAGGCTCCAGCACATCTGCAGCATAGCGGCGGATGGCAAAGTGTATGTAGGTTTTGTATTGATTGTATACAAAGCGTGCATCTCACTAAGCCACATGCGTGCCAGTTTTCGTTATATGAAAAACGTGGGTAATTTCGTTTTAATAGTGCTTTTGAATAAACTACTGAATTAAAAGCAATATAAATTGACCGTTTGAACAGGTATTTATTTTTGATTGGGAATAGTGTGGTTCGGGTGCGTGGGAACTAGCAGAGATGGATGTTACGTTTTGGTGCGCCAGAATATGAGTTGCACACAAAAATGGCACCGATGGTTACAAGGTTGTGTACATTTTATGCTGCGCACAAAACAAAATGTGGGAGGGGGCTTGCTCCCGATAGCGGTATATCAGTCAGAAAATCTGCAACTGACCCACCGCTATCGGGAGCAAGCCCCCTCCCACATTTTTACCACACCAGTTTGCCAGGCTCATGCCTTGCTGATGATATTCCCCGCATGCAGCCCGCATTCTTTCTGTGTGGCTTCTTCCCACCACCAGCGGCCTTCCCGTTCATGCTGGTTGGGCAATACCGGCCGGGTGCAGGGCTCGCAGCCGATGCTGATAAACCCGCGCTCATGCAGGCTGTTGTAAGGCAGTTCCAGCATGCGGATATAACCCCAGACCTCTTCACTGGTCATCTGCGCCAGCGGGTTGAACTTGTACAGGGTGCGTTCCGGGGTAGAGAAGGCCGTGTCGATTTCCAGCGCCGCCACCTGGCTGCGAGTGCCGGGGCTCTGGTCGCGGCGCTGGCCGGTGGCCCAGGCACTTACACCCGCAAGCTTGCGGCGCAGCGGTTCGATCTTGCGGATGCCACAGCATTCACCATGGCCGTCCTTATAGAAACTGAACAAGCCCTTTTCCTTGACGAAGGGCTCCAGTTTGCTCTGGTCCGGCGAGATCAGTTCGATGTCGATCTTGTAGAACTCACGCACCTGTTCGATAAACCGGTAGGTCTCCGGGTGCAGGCGGCCGGTGTCGAGGCTGAACACCTTGACGTTCTTGTTCAGCTTCCAGGCAATGTCTACCAGCACCACATCCTCGGCACCGCTGAAGGAAATCCACAGGTCATCGCCGAACTGGCTGAACGCCAGCTTGAGAATATCCTGGGCAGACTTGTTGGCATAAGTCGTGGCGAGTTCAACGACGTCGAAGGCTTGGTTCATCAGGACGGTTCCTACAGGTCAGTGGCGCTGAGCGCTCTATAGGCGGCGATGGTATCAAAATCTGCCGTGCGTTGCGGCGGCGGGCTTGAGTCGCTAGAGTTCGGCAGTCCTTTTGCCCGCTCAACTAATAAATTCAATGGGAGTGTCTTGTGGAAATTGCCTGTCTTGACCTGGAAGGGGTGCTGGTTCCGGAAATCTGGATTGCCTTTGCCGAAAAAACCGGTATTGAATCCCTGCGTGCAACCACCCGCGACATTCCCGACTACGACGTGCTGATGCAGCAGCGCCTGCGTATCCTCGACGAGCACGGGCTCAAGCTGGCCGATATCCAGGAAGTGATCGCCACTCTCAAGCCTTTGGACGGTGCCGTCGAATTCGTCAACTGGCTGCGCGAGCGTTTCCAGGTGGTGATCCTGTCCGATACCTTCTACGAATTTTCCCAGCCACTGATGCGCCAGCTGGGCTTCCCGACCTTGCTCTGCCACCGCCTGATCACCGATGAACACGACCGGGTGGTGAGCTACCAACTGCGTCAGAAAGACCCCAAGCGTCAATCGGTATTGGCGTTCAAGTCGCTTTACTACCGCGTGATCGCGGCCGGTGATTCCTACAACGACACCACCATGCTGGGCGAAGCTGATCGTGGGATCCTGTTCCATGCGCCGCAGAATGTGATGGATGAGTTTCCCCATTTCCCGGCGGTGCACACGTTTGAGGATTTGAAGCGGGAGTTCATCAAGGCGTCGAATCGGCAGTTGAGCCTGTAAATTATCCAGCGAGGCGGAGGGCCCCATCGCGGGCAAGCCCGCTCCCACACTCGACTGCGTTCCTCCAGGATAAACGCAGTCCAATGTGGGAGCGGGCTTGCCCGCGATGAGGCCGGCGCAGTCACCGGCTACAGCCCTGCCAGCAACCGCTCATAAGGAATACTCAAGCCTTCATGCAGGCGCTTGATCATCGAAAGGCTCAGCTTGCGCTTGTGGTTCAACACCTCGGATACCCGTCCGCTGGTGCCGATAAACTGCTCCAGGTCGCGGGCGGTCATGCCCAACTGCTCCATGCGAAACTTGATAGCTTCCACCGGATCCGAAGGGGGCATTGGATAATGCTCGGCTTCGTACTTCTCGATAAGAATTGCCAGGATTTCCAGCTCGTCACCTTCAGGCGAGCCGGGTGGTGCTCCCCATATCTGCTCGACCCGTGCGAGTGCAGCTGTCAGATCGTCCTGGGAGTGAATAGGTTTGATGTTCATCACGCAATCTCCGCGTTGATCTGGTCGTACTGAGCGTGGGTTCCCACAAAACGTATGAACCCTAGCTGTCGCTGGTAGTCGATCGCCATGATCACTCGGTATTTGTTGCCACCGACGTTGAACACGACCCTGCAGCCTTTGAGAATGCTCGCTGTTCTAAGCTCTGCCTTGAGTGCTTGCGGCGTTGGATAGGTGGCTTTCTCCATGTGACGATACAACTCGACCAGCGGTATTTTGACGTCGCTATAAGCTGAATGGCTTTCCCAGAATATTCGTAGGGTAGAGAGAGCGATTATCCGCATCGCCTTAACCTCCCAGTTTGGGAGATCATAGGCGTGAGTGCTTGAATAGGCAATCTCGGAAATATTTTCAGACGAGGGGGCAGTCGCTTCATGTGGTCCTTCACAGATGGCGGGTGGACGGTGGATCCTGACGCTATCTGCAAGCGCCTATCCCGTCCACAGCGGTTCTGATTCAGGCTTTTTCTACTGGCCGCTCCTGCAAGCGAACCCCGGAAAGGGCTGTGCTCTACAAACTTTCCAACGTTTGTAACAACACCCGCACCTTGGTCAACGACTCCTGATACTCCGCCTGCCACTCTGAATCAGCCACAATCCCGCCGCCGCCCCAGCAGCACACTTGCCCATCCTTGACCAGCAAGCTGCGGATGGCGATGGAGCTGTCCATCTCGCCGCGCACGTCCAGGTAGACCAGCGAGCCGCAGTACAGCCCGCGGCGGGTTGGCTCTAGCTCGTCGATGATCTGCATCGCGCGAATCTTCGGCGCGCCGGTGATGGAGCCGCCGGGGAAGCTGCCGGCGATGAGGTCCAGGGCGTCTTTGTCGTCGGCCAATACGCCGGTGACGCTGCTCACCAGGTGGTGCACGTTGGGGTAGCTTTCCAGGCTGAACAACTCCGGCACTTTCACCGAACCGATGCGGCAACTGCGGCCGAGATCATTGCGCAGCAGGTCGACGATCATCAGGTTTTCTGCGCGGTCCTTGGGGCTGGCCAGCAGTTCGGCGGCGTGGTCGGCATCCTCTACAAGCGTTACGCCGCGAGGGCGGGTGCCCTTGATCGGACGGGTCTCGACCTGGCGTTCGCTGATGCGCACAAAGCGCTCCGGCGACAGGCTCAGCACCGCACCGTCATCGGGCAGGCTCTGGAACCCGGAAAACGGGGTAGGGCAGGCTTCGCGCAACGCGCAGTAGGCCACCCACGGATCGCCGCTGCACGGTGCGCGAAAGCGTTGGGCGAAGTTGACCTGGTAGCAGTCGCCGGCCTGGATGTAATCCTGGATGCGCACAATCGCCTGCCGGTAAGCCTCGGCTGTGAGGTCGGGAGCCATGGGGCCATGCAGCTTGAAGGCGGCCGGCGACTCGACGGCAGTCTGGCTGAACAGGTCGATCAGGCGTTGCCGCTCGCCATCGACCAGCGCCGGGTGAAACACCAACTGGCTGGTGTGGGCGTGGTGGTCGCTGATCAGCGCCCAGGCATATAAGCCGAAACGCGCGTCTGGCAGGTGCAAATCATCGACGGCCAGGTGCGGCATCTGTTCCAGGTGCCGGCCGAAGTCATAACTCAGATAGCCAATCAAGCCACCGGCAAACGGCAACTGCAAACCCGCGGGCAAGGCCGCTTCGCCCAACTGCGTCAGGTTCTCGCGCAAGCGTTGCAGGAAATCGTTGCCACTTTCGTCCGGCCCTACCGTCAAGGTCGCTTCGGGCCAGGCGCTGAGCAGGTCATAACGCCCGCGGTCCGCCGTGGGGCGGCCGCTGTCGAGCAGCACCGCGCCAGGGGCATGGCGAATCGCCGCAAAATACTCGGCGGGGTTGGCCCGGTAGGGCAACGGGTATACGGAACAGGTCGACATGCGGGGGTGGATCAGCCAATGGCGCGGGGGAGGGGATTGTAGTCTTCTGTAGGATTTGCTCCTAGAGGCAATAGCGGGATATCCATCCCGCCACGGGGTGGCCTTCAGCCCTCAACGGGCGGTATATGCCCAAACATCTCCTGCACGAACTTCACCCGCTCTTGCGGGGTTTCCGTCACGCCGGCAGCCTTGAGTTCCTCCAGTCGCGCCTCCACCGCATGGGTGCGCAAGGTGAGCCCGCAGTCATTGGCGATCTGGATATTCAGCCCCGGCCGTGCATTCAATTCAAGGATCAGCGGGCCTTTTTCCTGGTCCAGCACCATGTCCACGCCGATATAGCCCAGCCCGCACAGCTCGTAGCAGCCAGCCGCAAGCTGCATGAAACCGTCCCAGTTGGGCAGTTGTACGCCATCCACGGCATTGGTGGTGTCAGGGTGCTTGGTAATGATGTTGTTCAGCCAGGTGCCGCGCAAAGTCAGCCCGGTAGCCAGGTCGACGCCCACGCCAATCGCGCCCTGGTGCAGGTTGGCCTTGCCACCGGACTGGCGGGTCGGCAAGCGCAGCATGGCCATCACCGGGTAGCCCATCAGCACGATGATGCGGATATCCGGCACGCCTTCGTAGCTGATGCTCTTGAAGATCTGGTCGGGTACCACGCGGTACTCGATCAGCGCCCGGTCGCGGTGGCCGCCCAGTGAATACAGGCCAGTGAGGATGCTGGAAATCTGGTGCTCGATCTCTTCATGGCTGATGATCTTGCCGGACACCGTGCGATAGCGTCCTTCAAACCGGTCGGCCACTACCAGGATGCCATCACCGCCCGCACCCTGGGCCGGCTTGATCACGAAGTCGCTGCGCCCGCCGATGATCTCGTCGAGCTTGTCGATCTCCTTCTCGGTGGAGATCACCCCATACATTTCCGGCACATGGATACCGGCCGCCAGCGCGCGCTCCTTGGTGATGATCTTGTCATCCACAATCGGGTACAGGCTGCGCTTGTTGTACTTGAGCACGTAGTCGGCGTTACGCCGGTTGATGCCCATGATCCCCCGCGCTTCGAGGGCCTTCCAGGTCTTCCAGAAGCCGAACATCAGGAGTCAGCCTTCAAGAACGCCTTGAAACGCACCAGCTCGGTGAGGCGGTAGCCGCGATAACGCCCCATGGCCAGCATGAAGCCCACCAGGATCAGCAGGATCGCCGGGAAGGTGAACACGAAGTAGATCAGCTCCGGCACGCTCATGATAATGTGCGCCAGGGACGCTGCGAACAGTGTGCCAATCGCCACCTTCAGCGCATGGTTGGCGCCACGCTCCTCCCAGGTGATCGACAGGCGTTCGATGGTCATGGTCAGGATCACCATCGGGAACAGCGCGACCGACAGGCCGCGTTCCAGCCCAAGTTTATGGCTGAACAGGCTGATGGCGGCAATCAGTACCACCACGAAGGTCAGCACTACCGACAGCCTCGGCAGCATCTGCAGTTTCAAATGCTCCAGGTACGACCTGAGGGACAGCCCCAGCGCCGTGATGATCGTGAACAGCACAATCCCGAAGCCCAGCTGCGTCTCGCGGAATGCCAGGGCGATCAGCACCGGGGTGAAGGTGCCCAGGGTCTGCAGGCCGATCAGGTTGCGCAGGATCAGGATCACCAGCACGCCAATCGGGATCATCACCATGATCATGAAGGTCTGCTGGGTTTGCAGCGGCAGGCCATACAGCGAGTATTCGAGGAAATTGGCGTCGGTGTTTTCGTCGGTCAGCTTGGCCAGGCGGATGGCGTTCATCTCGCTGTTGTTCAGGCTGAAGGTCACCATGGCTTTCTTGCCGCCGTCGACCGTGATCAGGTTTTCATCACCAGTCCACCACAGCAGGCGGTCGGCCGGCAGGCCCTGTTCGCCGGTTTCCGGGTTGAAGTACAACCAGTCACTGCCATTGAAGCTGCGCAGCCACAGTTCCGGGGTTTGCGGTTGGTCGGCCACCAGGCGGATGGTGTGGACTTTCTCTACCGGCACATGGGCGATGGACAGCAGCAGCTCGACGATCTTGGCCTTGTGTGGCGTCGACGGGTCGCCGGCCAGCAACAATTTCACATTGTCGTCGTTGAGGTTGTTGGTGCGCTTGATCGCTTCGCTGATAAAGGTCTCGACGTCGGCCGAGTGCTGGCGGATCGGCGCCAGCAAGGCTTCGGCAGCGATTTTTTCCGGGCCTTCCACAGCGATGCTGTCGCGAAAGGTCGGGCCCTTGATCTTGACCTTCTCGCCACTGTAGCGCTTGGTCAGCACCAGGCGGTAATACAGGGTCTGGTTGCCCTTGGCCCGGCGCGCCGACCAGGTGACCTTGCGGTTGCCGTCGATGCGATTGACGCTCACCCCGTAGTTGTTCGAGATAAAGCTTTCGTTGAGGCTGACGAAGTCGCGGCTCAGGGGCGGCACGAACATCTGGATCTTGACGGGGTCTTTCGGGTTGGCGACGAACTCGACCTTGGCGTCGATGTTCCACAAGTCGTCGGTGGCATCCTCGGTAACGGGGATGCCCAGCACGAAAATCTGATAGGCGGTGACCGAAATGCCCAGCACCACCAGCAAGGTGATCAGGATTTTCAGGTGCAGGGTCAAAGAGCGCATTCGGTTTACTCGGCGGTATGAGCGTCGGCGGCGCAGGCAGGTTTGCCTGCTGCGTATTTAAGACTGGGGTCGACCAGCGCATCAAAGCGTTTGAGCGCTTCGGAGCCGATCAGCAGCGGGTATTGGAAAGCGCTGCGGTCAGTCAAGTTCACTTCTATGCTGCGTAAAGCAGTGCCCATGCAGATATCCAGGGCAATCACCGGACGGGCGGTGTAGTTCTTGTCTTCATCGGGGTCGTAGTCACCGGCGCGGCGCTTGATCTTGCTGACGCGGGCCAGGGGGCGTTCGATGGGGTGGGAGTGGGCGGTGTCGATGGCCAGGTAGAAGCGCACCCAGGATTCGCCGTTGCGCTTGAATCGCTTGATATCACGGGCACTCAGCGAGGCGGTCTTGGCACCGGTGTCGAGCTTGGCCGCGACTTCCAGGTCGATGCCGTCCAGCTTGGCGTATTCATTGAGGCCATACACCGTCTTCTCGGCGGCGATACCGAGGCTGGGTATAAACAGAAGGCAGAAAAACAGGGGGAAGGGCTTGAGTCTCATAAATCCTGAGGCGGTGCCGTGCGATGTTCAATTCAAGGCGACTGGCATTGCTGCGCAAACTCCCTCGTGCGCCGTTTCATCCAGAGATGTCAGGCAAATACGCCGGGCATTCTAACATGATGCTTTTTTGGCGCCAGCGCTGGCAGGCGGCCATGCCCGGCGTAAGTAAAGCGGGTGCATTAGACGATTGTCGACAATACCTATTTATTCTTTGACTATTACGGGAGTATTGGCTAGTTTTTGCCGCATTGATTTGAAAGGTGTCGACAATATGCTCGATCAGGCGGAAATTCCGATAGCGACGTCAGACGAATCCCAAACCATGTCTGAGAACGTCTTCCGGCGTATCCAGGCGGCTATCGTCAAGGGCGAGATTGCCCCCGGCAGCAAGATCTCCGAGCCGGAGCTGGCGCGTACCTACGGTATCAGCCGCGGCCCGCTGCGTGAG
Organism: Mythimna loreyi; assembly: GCA_029852875.1. Taxonomy (NCBI): domain Eukaryota; kingdom Metazoa; phylum Arthropoda; class Insecta; order Lepidoptera; family Noctuidae; genus Mythimna; species Mythimna loreyi. The sequence goes on from JARGEH010000049.1 coordinate 49,547, forward strand.
GCGATCCACCGCCTGGAAGGTCAGCGCCTGCTGGTACGCGTACCCCATGTTGGCGCGCGAGTGGTGTCTTTGAGCCATGCCGAGCTGATCGAACTCTATGAAATCCGCGAGTCCCTGGAAGGCATGGCCTGCCGCCTGGCTGCCGAGCGCATGACCGACGCGGAAATCGAAGAGCTGCGACAGGTATTGCACACCCATGAACGGGATGCGGCGTTCCAGGCCGGTGTCGGTTACTACCAGCAGGAAGGCGACTTCGACTTTCATTACCGGATCATCCAGGGCGCCGGTAACCGTACGCTGACACAGATGCTGTGCGGCGAGCTGTATCAGCTGGTGCGCATGTACCGCATCCAGTTCTCCGCCACTCCCAATCGTCCACGCCAGGCCTTTGCCGAGCATCACCGCATTCTTGACGCGATTGCCGATCGCGATGGCGAGCTGGCCGAACTGTTGATGCGCCGGCATATCGGCGCGTCCAAACGCAACATTGCCCGTCACTTCCCGGACGGCGCTCCTTCATCACGAGGTGAGTCATGAGTTCCAACAACAACAGCACTCCCGGCCAGCGTTTCCGTGACGCAGTTGCCAGCGAAAAGCCCTTGCAAGTGGTCGGCGCCATCAACGCCAACCACGCGCTGCTGGCCAAGCGCGCCGGTTTCAAGGCGATCTACTTGTCAGGTGGCGGGGTAGCCGCCGGCTCGCTCGGCGTGCCGGACCTGGGTATTACCGGCCTGGATGACGTACTCACCGATGTGCGACGCATCACCGACGTATGCGACCTGCCGTTGCTGGTCGACGTGGACACCGGTTTCGGCTCCTCGGCGTTCAACGTGGCGCGCACCGTCAAGTCGATGATCAAGTTCGGCGCGGCCGCCATCCATATCGAAGACCAGGTGGGTGCCAAGCGCTGCGGGCATCGCCCTAACAAAGAGATCGTGTCCCAGCAGGAAATGGTCGACCGTATCAAGGCCGCCGTGGATGCGCGCACCGATGACAGTTTCGTGATCATGGCGCGCACCGACGCCCTGGCTGTCGAAGGCCTGGAGTCCGCCCTTGAGCGTGCCGCGGCCTGTATCGAAGCCGGTGCCGACATGGTCTTCCCGGAAGCCATTACCGAACTTGAGATGTACAAGCTGTTTGCCTCCCGCGTAAAGGCCCCGATCCTGGCTAACATTACCGAGTTCGGCGCGACCCCGTTGTACACCACCGAACAGTTGAAATCTGCCGATGTTTCCATTGTGCTGTACCCGCTCTCGGCCTTCCGCGCCATGAACAAGGCCGCCGAGAACGTCTACACCGCGATCCGTCGCGATGGCACCCAACAGAACGTGATCGACACCATGCAAACGCGCATGGAGCTCTACGATCGCATCGACTACCACACCTTCGAGCAGAAGCTCGACGCGCTGTTTGCCGCGAAAAAGTAATGCGGTGCGCCTCCCTAATAAATTCAAGATTGGAGAACGAACATGGCTGAAGCAAAAGTATTGAGTGGTGCCGGCCTGCGTGGCCAGGTGGCCGGGCAGACTGCCCTGTCCACCGTGGGCCAGGCCGGGGCCGGCCTGACTTATCGCGGCTACGACGTGCGCGAACTCGCTGCCGATGCGCAGTTTGAAGAAGTCGCCTACCTGTTGCTGTACGGCGAACTGCCAACCAAGACCGAACTGGCCGCCTACAGCGCCAAGCTGAGCAAGCTGCGTGATTTGCCCCAGGCGCTGAAGGAAGTGCTCGAACGCATCCCCGCCGACGCCCACCCGATGGACGTGATGCGCACCGGTTGCTCGTTCCTGGGCAATATCGAGCCGGAGAAAGATTTCAGCGTACAGCGCGATGTCACCGACCGCCTGCTCGCCGCGTTCCCGGCGATCATGTGCTACTGGTACCGTTTCAGCCACGACGGCAAACGCATCGATTGCGTGACTGATGAAGCGAGCATCGGCGGCCATTTCCTGCACCTGCTGCATGGCAAGAAACCGAGCGAGCTGCATGTCAAGGTCATGAACGTATCGCTGATCCTCTACGCCGAGCACGAATTCAACGCCTCGACCTTCACTGCTCGGGTGTGTGCCTCGACCTTGTCCGACCTGTACTCCTGCGTCACCGCCGCCATCGGTTCCCTGCGCGGCCCGCTGCACGGTGGTGCCAACGAAGCGGCCATGGAAATGATCGAGCGCTTCTCCTCGGCCGAAGACGCTGTGGAAGGCACCCTCGGCATGTTGGCGCGCAAAGACAAGATCATGGGGTTCGGCCATGCCATCTATAAAGACAGCGACCCGCGTAATGAAGTGATCAAGGGCTGGTCGAAAAAACTCGCTGATGAAGTGGGCGACACTGTGTTGTTCCCGGTCTCCGAGGCCATCGACAAGACCATGTGGGAGCAGAAAAAACTGTTCCCCAACGCCGACTTCTACCATGCCTCGGCGTACCACTTCATGGGCATCCCGACCAAATTGTTCACGCCGATCTTCGTGTGCTCGCGCCTGACTGGCTGGGCCGCGCACGTGTTCGAACAGCGCGCCAACAACCGCATCATCCGTCCAAGCGCCGAGTACATCGGCGTTGAGCAGCGCAAGTTCGTGCCAATCGAACGTCGCTGAAAACCAACGCTTCCAGAATTGGAATGAGGCCAAAAATGTGGGAGGGGGCTTGCCCCCGATAGCATTCTGTCAGCTGATACAACTGGCACTGAACCACCGCCATCGGGGGCAAGCCCCCTCCCACATTTGAACTGCATTTCAAATCTGGATCAGTAGGTCCCTTTTGTAATCACCGTGACCGAGTCCTGACGATGAACACTGAGTTTCGCAAACCGCTTCCCGGCAGCCGCCTGGATTTCTTCGACGCTCGTGCGGCTGTCGAGGCAATCACCCCCGGCGCCTACGCCACCTTGCCCTACACCTCGCGCGTGCTCGCCGAGAACCTGGTGCGCCGTTGCGACCCGGCCACCCTCAATGCGTCCCTGGGCCAGTTGATCGACCGCAAGCGCGATCTGGACTTCCCGTGGTTCCCGGCCCGCGTGGTATGCCATGACATCCTCGGCCAGACTGCGCTGGTGGACCTCGCCGGCCTGCGCGATGCTATCGCGCTGCAAGGCGGCGATCCCGCCCAGGTCAACCCGGTGGTGCCGACCCAACTGATCGTCGACCACTCCCTGGCCGTCGAGGCCGGTGGTTTCGACCCGCAGGCATTCGAGAAAAACCGCGCCATCGAAGACCGTCGTAACGAAGACCGCTTCCACTTTATCGAGTGGACCAAAAAGGCCTTCAAGAACGTCGATGTGATCCCGCCGGGCAACGGCATCATGCACCAGATCAACCTGGAGAAAATGTCCCCGGTAATCCAGGTGCGCGACGGCGTTGCCTTTCCGGATACCTGTGTCGGCACCGACAGCCACACCCCGCACGTGGACGCCCTGGGCGTGATCGCCATCGGCGTCGGCGGCCTGGAAGCCGAGAGTGTGATGCTCGGCCGTGCATCGTGGATGCGCCTGCCGGAAAGCGTCGGTGTGGAATTGACCGGCAAGCTGCAACCGGGCATCACCGCCACCGACATGGTGCTGGCGCTCACCGAGTTCCTGCGCCAGCAGAAAGTGGTCGGCGCCTGGCTGGAGTTCTTCGGCGAAGGGGCTTCGGCACTGACCCTGGGCGACCGCGCAACCATCTCCAACATGGCCCCGGAATATGGCGCCACGGCAGCGATGTTCTATATTGACCAACAGACTATCGCCTACCTGAAACTCACCGGCCGCGAAGATGAGCAAGTCACCCTGGTGGAACAGTACGCCCGCCACACCGGCCTGTGGGCCGATGACCTCAAGGGCGCGCGGTACGAGCGCGGCCTGACCTTCGACCTCTCCAGCGTCGTGCGCAACATGGCCGGCCCGAGCAACCCCCACGCCCGTGTTGCCACACGCGACCTGGCGTCCAAAGGCATCAGCGGCCAGTGGGACGAAGTGCCAGGGCAGATGCCCGACGGCGCGGTGATCATCGCTGCCATCACCAGTTGCACCAACACCAGTAACCCACGCAACGTGATCGCCGCAGGGCTGTTGGCGCGCAACGCCAACAGGCTCGGGCTGACCCGCAAGCCGTGGGTCAAGTCATCCCTGGCGCCGGGCTCCAAAACCGTGGCCATGTACCTGGAAGAAGCTGGCCTCGGCCATGAGCTGGAAAAGCTCGGCTTCGGCGTGGTGGCGTTTGCCTGCACTACCTGCAATGGCATGTCCGGCGCCCTCGACCCGGTGATCCAGCAGGAAATCATCGACCGCGACCTGTATGCCACCGCGGTATTGTCGGGCAACCGCAACTTCGATGGGCGCATCCACCCTTACGCCAAGCAAGCCTTCCTGGCGTCGCCGCCGTTGGTGGTGGCCTATGCGATTGCCGGCACCATCCGTTTTGATATCGAGAAGGACGTGCTCGGCCTCGACGCCGACGGCAAGGAAATCCGCCTGCAAGATATCTGGCCGAGCGACGAAGAGATCGACGCGGTGGTCAAGGCGTCGGTCAAGCCCGAGCAGTTCCGTGCGGTGTATATCCCCATGTTCGCGATCCACGAAGACACCGGCCCTAAAGTCACCCCGCTGTACGACTGGCGCCCGCAGAGCACCTATATCCGCCGCCCGCCGTACTGGGAAGGCGCACTGGCCGGTGCGCGACCGCTCAAGGGTATGCGCCCGCTGGCGGTGCTGCCGGACAACATCACCACTGACCATCTGTCGCCGTCCAACGCGATCATGCTCGACAGCGCTGCGGGTGAATACCTGGCGAAAATGGGCTTGCCGGAGGTCGACTTCAACTCCTACGCGACTCACCGTGGCGACCACCTGACCGCGCAGCGCGCTACTTTCGCCAACCCGAAACTGTTCAACGAAATGGTGCAGGAAAACGGCAAGGTCAAGCAGGGTTCCCTGGCGCGTATCGAGCCGGAAGGCAAGGTCACGCGGATGTGGGAAGCCATCGAGACCTACATGGAGCGCAAGCAGCCGTTGATCATCATCGCCGGCGCCGACTATGGCCAGGGTTCGTCCCGCGACTGGGCGGCCAAGGGCGTGCGCCTGGCCGGTGTGGAGGCGATTGCCGCCGAAGGCTTCGAGCGCATCCACCGCACCAACCTGGTGGGCATGGGCGTGTTGCCCCTGGAGTTCCTGCCGGGCACCGACCGTCACACCCTGCAGATCGACGGCAGTGAAACCTATGACGTGGTCGGAGAACGCACCCCGCGGGCGCAACTGACCCTGGTGATCAACCGTAAGAATGGCGAACGTGTCGAAGTGCCGGTGACCTGCCGCCTGGACACCGCCGAAGAGGTGTCGATCTACGAGGCGGGCGGCGTGTTGCAACGCTTCGCCCAGGACTTCCTGGAATCGGCGGCGACCGTCTGAAGAGGATTACCATGGCACACGTAGCGCAAATCAAGATCCCCGCCACCTACATGCGTGGCGGCACCAGCAAGGGCGTGTTCTTCAGCCTCAAGGACCTGCCCGCAGCGGCGCAGGTCCCGGGGGCGGCGCGCGATGCCTTGCTGCTGCGAGTGATCGGCAGCCCCGACCCCTACGACAAGCAGATCGACGGTATGGGCGGGGCTACCTCGAGCACCAGCAAAAGCGTGATCCTCGCCAAAAGTACCCGCGCCGATCACGACGTGGACTACCTGTTCGGCCAGGTTTCCATCGACAAGCCGTTTGTAGATTGGAGCGGCAATTGCGGCAACCTTTCGGCGGCGGTGGGCTCTTTCGCCATCAGCGCGGGCCTGGTCGATCCGGTCCGCGTGCCCCACAACGGTATAGCCGTTGTGCGGGTGTGGCAGGCCAATATCGGCAAGACCATCATCGCCCACGTGCCCATTACCGACGGTGCGGTGCAGGAAACCGGGGACTTTGAACTCGATGGCGTGACCTTCCCGGCCGCCGAGGTCCAGTTGGAATTCATGGACCCGGCGGCAGAAGAAGAGAGCGGCGGCGGCTCGATGTTCCCCACGGGCAATCTGGTCGACGACCTGGAAGTGCCCGGAGTGGGCACCTTCAAGGCCACATTGATCAACGCTGGCATTCCGACGATTTTCATCAATGCCCAAGACCTCGGCTACACCGGCACCGAGCTGCAAGGCGCGATCAACAGCGACCCCAAGGCCCTGGCGATGTTCGAGACCCTACGCGCCTACGGGGCGCTGCGCATGGGGCTGATCAAGCATGTGGACGAAGCCGCCCAGCGCCAGCACACGCCCAAAGTGGCGTTCGTGGCCAAGCCAGCCGATTACGTGGCGTCCAGCGGCAAGGCGATCAAGGCCGGCGATGTGGATCTGCTGGTGCGCGCCCTGTCCATGGGCAAGCTGCACCACGCGATGATGGGCACCGCGGCGGTGGCGATTGGCACGGCGGCGGCGATTTCCGGCACCTTGGTCAATTTGGCGGCCGGCGGTATTGAGCGAAATGCCGTGCGCTTCGGGCATCCGTCCGGGACGTTGCGCGTTGGCGCCGAGGCCACCCAAGTGAACGGCGAATGGGTGGTGAAAAAAGCCATCATGAGCCGCAGTGCGCGGGTGCTGATGGAAGGCTTCGTACGCGTTCCGGGTGACGCTTTTTAGCTTTATGTGGGAGGGGGCTTGCTCCCGATAGCAGGGTGTCAGTCGCCCCATTCATTAACTGACCCACCGTCATTGGGAGCAAGCCCCCTCCCACAGGGATACAAGCAGGCAATCAGACCTGCGCAACGATTAACCCTGACCCTGAGGATGGAACAACCCAACTTTTAGGAGAACTGCCATGAGCGCCAACGTCGACCAGAACAACCGCCCCGACTACGACCAGGTTTTGCAGGACATCGCCGACTATGTCCTCAACTACCGCATCGACTCCCGGGACGCATTGGACACTGCCCGCAATTGCCTGATGGACACTCTCGGTTGTGGCCTGCTGGCCCTGCGCTTCCCCGAGTGCACCAAGCACCTGGGGCCGACAGTGGAGGGGACGGTGGTGCCATTCGGTGCACGGGTGCCGGGTACGTCGTTTCGCCTCGACCCGGTCAAGGCTGCCTGGGATATTGGCTGCATCGTGCGGTGGCTCGATTACAACGACACCTGGCTCGCCGCTGAATGGGGCCATCCTTCGGACAACCTTGGCGGCATCCTCGCCGTGGCCGATCACCTGTCGCAAAAGCGCATGGCCAATGGCGACGCGCCGCTGACGGTGCGTGCGGTGCTGGAAGCGATGATCATGGCCCACGAAATCCAGGGTGTAATTGCCCTGGAAAATTCTTTCAACCGCGTCGGTCTCGACCATGTGCTACTGGTGAAGGTTGCCTCCACAGCCGTCACCGCCAAGCTGATGGGCGCTAACCGTGAACAGCTGCTATCTGCTCTGTCCCACGCCTTTGTCGATGGGCAGGCGTTGCGCACCTATCGGCATGCGCCGAATGCCGGCTCGCGCAAATCCTGGGCCGCGGGGGACGCATCGAGCCGCGGCGTGCGCCTGGCGGATATCGCCCTGCGTGGCGAAATGGGCATCCCCGGTGTGCTGAGTGCGCCGCAGTGGGGCTTTTATGATGTGTTGTTCAGCCACACCAACAAGGACCTGGCGCTCAAGCCTGAGGACAGGCGCACCTTCAGCCTGTCCCAGCCCTACGGCACCTACGTGATGGAAAACGTGCTGTTCAAAATCAGCTTCCCTGCCGAGTTTCACGCGCAAACCGCCTGTGAAGCGGCGGTGACCCTGCACCCGCAGGTCAAGCCGCGCCTGCACGAGATCGAGCGCATCGTGATCACCACCCATGAGTCGGCGATTCGTATCATTTCCAAGGTCGGCCAACTGGCCAACGCCGCCGACCGTGACCATTGCCTGCAATACATGACCGCCGTGCCCTTGGCGTTCGGCAACCTGATGGCCGAGCACTACGAAGATGACTTCCACTCGGCCCACCCGATCATTGATGAGTTGCGCGGCAAGATGGTCATTGTCGAAGACCCTCGCTACAGCCGCGAGTACCTGGAAGCCGACAAGCGCTCCATCGCCAATGCTATCCAAGTGTTCTTTACCGATGGCACTTGCACCGAGCAAGTGGCGGTGGAGTACCCGATTGGCCATCGTCGCCGTCGAGTGGACGGCATTCCATTGCTGGAGGACAAGTTCAAGGCCAACCTGGCGACGAGGTTCACCGCGCAGCGCAGCGTCGAAATTTTTGCGTTGTGCAAGGACCAGGCGCGGCTTGAGGCGACGCCTGTGAACCGTTTCATGGACCTGTTCGTGATCTAGAAAGTAACTCGGTCAATGTGGGAGGGGCGGTGCGACGATTCGACTTGCTCCCGATAGCTGGGTGTCAGTCAACAGATTCATTGACTGGTCCACCGCTATCGGGAGCAAGCCCCCTCCCACATTTGCCCTCCACAGTGGCCGCTATTGTGGCAGGCTCAGGCCTGTTCAAAACGCAGTATCACCCTGCGGTTGTGCTTGCTCTTCTTCTCGATCTTCTCGCAGAACACCCGGCCGATTTCCTCGGTGTTGAGCACATGGGTGCCGCCGCATGGCTGGATATCGATGCCGGGAATTTCAATCACCCGTACCGAACCCGAGACCACCGGTGGCGCCACGGCTTGGGTACGGGTGATCTGCAACAGCGTCGCGTACTCGGTGGCGGGCATCGACAGGGTCTTCACTGCGTGGGCCTGCTCGATCAGGGCGTTGAGGTCGCGGGTGAGGCTGTCTTTGTCCAGGGTCATTTCCGGCAGGTCGAAATCCAGGCGGCCTTTATCCGAGCTGATGCTGCAACCGGTCACCGGCGCGTCGATGAGCGAGCACAGCAAGTGCAGGCAGGTGTGCATCTTCATGTGCTGGTAGCGCCGCTCCCAATCCAGCCCCGCGTCGACCTGGACGCCGGCGGTCAATTGCTCGGGGCAATGCTCCACCTGGTGCCAGATGATCGAACGCAACACCGGGTCGCGCACGGTACCCGTCACCTCGACCCGTGTGCCATCGGCCAGGGTGAGATGGCCGGTATCGCCCGGTTGCCCGCCACCGGTGGGGTAGAACAGCGTGTGCTCCAGGGCGATGCCATGTTCGCTGACGGCAATCACCCGGGCGCTGAAAGCGTTCTGGTAGGGCGCGCTGTCGAACAGCGCCAGGGTTTCCATGGTGTGCACGGACATTTTCAACCTCCGACGATCAGTGGGCTGGCTTGCAGCAGGTGGCGCACCATTGCGCTCAAGCCAGGAGGAGAGAGCAGGGTGATTTCAAATTCTGGTCCGCAGACTTTCAAGTTCAGCGGCAGGCGCGGCAGTTGGTCACCGATGTCGAGGCGATGCAGGCGGAATTGCAGGTGATGCCGCTCTTTTACCGTGGGCTCGAGCATCAACCCTTGCAGTGGATGAAAGTCAGCATCCAGCACGGTGACCTTGTGGCCGGCACTGACCTCGCCGACGACATGCAAGCGCTCATCCAGGGCAAAGGCGCCGAGGTAGTTGCTGTGGTCCGATTCATCGTTTTTTTGCAGTTGGATCTGGTTGACCACCTTGACCTTGGTGCCTGCCGGCACGTCCTGGGTGATCACGCAGGAGGGGCTGATAAACACGTTATCGCCAATCGACACATAACCCAGCACCCGGGCACCGGCGCCCACCTCGACATTGTTGCCCAGGCGCGGGTGGCGCTTGCCGTCCGGGTTGTTGGCGATGCCGCGTGCGCCCAGGGTCACGCCGCAGAGGATGTAGCAATCGTTGCCAATTACACAGGTCTCGCCGATAACGGTGCCGAAGCCGTGGTCCAGCACAAAGCGTCGGCCAATGCGTGCCGCCGGGTGAATCTCGGCGCCGGAGAGGATCTTGCCCTGGTTGCTGAGCTTGAGGGCCATGCGCGAAAACATCGCGTGGCCAGGGTCGGGGAAATGCCACACCAGATGCGCAAGGCGATAGAACAGCACTGCCTTGAACGAGGCATAGGACTCCAGGATCAACTCCCCGCGCCCACGCGATGCGGGGTCACGATAGGCGTAGGCGATCAGGTCTTCGGCCACCGCCTGGGCCGCGTTCTGGATCAGCGGCGCAAGGTGCGGTTCCAGCTGCTTCATCTGTCCGGGCGTCAGGGTCGTGATGAGATGGGTCAGCAGCTCATCGTGCAGCTGTTGCATGTCGATAAAGCCCCCCATGGAGGCACCCCCGCATTCTGGATGGTTGGAAAACCCGTTACTCGAAGCTGGGCAGGTAGCTGTCGGCATTGTCGTAGACCATGGTCAACACCACCGTTTCAGGCGGTAATTCGGGGGCGAGTTGGGCGATGGCAACCATGTTGGCGGCCGAGGACAACCCCAGGCTGATGGCGTCGGTACGCATGATGCGTTTGATCATGTCCAGGCATGCCGCGTGCGACACCTTGAGCATGCCGTCGATCACATCCAGATTGAGAATGCTCGGAATCAGGCCAATCGACAGGCCCTGGATCGCGTGCGCGGCGTGCTGGTCTTTCAATAGATCGCATTCTTCCGGCTCCACCCCCATGATGCGCAGCGCCGGCCAGGCCGCCTTGAGGGTTTCGCCGATGCCGGTGATATGACCGCCGGTACCGATACCGCTGACGAAGTAGTCCACGCGCCGCTCACCGAAGGCGCGGATGATTTCCGGTGCGGTGGTGTCGCGGTGGGTCTGAGGGTTGGCGCCGTTGCGCTGCTGGTTGAGCATCACGTAGTTGGGGTTCTCCAACTGCAGTTCCATGCACTTTTCGCCGTGGGAATTGTTACCCAGGCGGCTGTCCGACAGCACCACCCTGGCGCCATACAGGCGCAGCAGTTTCTGCTTTTCGGGGCTGTAGTTGTCAGGGATCACCAGCACTACTTTGTAGCCGAGCACGTTGCCGGCCATCACCAGGCCGATGCCGGTGTTGCCCCCACTTGGCTCGATAATGGTTTGCCCGGAATCACGGATCAGCACGCCCCGGCGCTCGGCATCGAGGATCATGCCCAGGGCGATGCGCGCCTTGTGGCTGCCGCCGGGGTTGAGGGACTCCAGCTTGGCGTAGACCTCGATGCCAAGGTCTTCGGAAAACTGGGCCAGTCGCACGATCGGCGTCTGGCCGATGACGTCGAGAATCGAGTTATGCAACATCAGTAAGCCCCCACGATCAGTACAAAGGCATGTCGGGTTCGACGTCGCGAACCCAGTGCTTCATACCGCCCTGCAGGACTTTGGTATTGGCAAAGCCGGCCGCCAGCAAAGTGCTGGCGGCTTGCTCGGCACGGGTGCCCGCGTAGCAGATCAGGTAATGGGTGTTGTCGCGGCTCAGGTTGGCCAATTGCCCATCCAGCTCGGCCAGCGGGATATGCACCACGCCCGGTAGTTTGCACACTTCCAGTTCGCTGGCGTCGCGCACATCCAGCAGTACATCGGCGCCGCTGGGGTGTTCGAGCACTTGCTTGAGGCCTTGAGGCTTGATGTAGCGCTCTGCCGCCAGGGACGGTTGGCTTGGTACGGCATCTGCGCAGGTAGCGGGCGTAACGGTTTCGCTGTGACGCAGCTCCGAGCAGCAAGGGCAGTCGGCGCGGCGCTTGAAGCGGATCTCGGTGAATTTCATCGCCAGTGCGTCGAAGCGCATCAGGCGCCCGGACAAGGGCTCACCGATGCCGATCAGCAACTTGATCGCCTCGGTAGCCTGGATCATTCCCACCACGCCCGGCAGCACGCCGATCACGCCGCCGGCGCTGCAATTGGGTGCCAGTTCGGCAGGGGGAGCCTTGGGAAACAGGCAGCGATAGCACGGCCCGCCTTTATAGTTGAGTACGCTAATCTGCCCATCGAAGCGGTAGATGGCACCGTACACCAAGGGTTTGCCCAGCTGGACGCAGGCATCGTTAACCAGGTAGCGGGTGTCGAAATTGTCGGTGCCGTCGATCACCAGGTCATAGGCGCCCACCAGCTCCAGGGCATTGTCGGCGTCGAGCGCCGTGTCGTGAGTGTTGATCTGGATATGGCGGTTGAGGTCCTGCAGGCGTTGCTTGGCGGATTCGACCTTGGGCATCCCCAGGGTGCTGTTGCCGTGGACAACCTGGCGTTGCAGGTTGCTGCTCTCAACCACATCAAAGTCCACCAGCCCCAGGGTGCCGATGCCGGCCGCCGCCAGGTACAGGCTGATCGGCGAGCCCAGGCCGCCGGTGCCGATGATCAGTACCTTGGCTTTCTTCAGGTTCAACTGGCCCTCGCGACCGACGCCGGGCAGGGTGATATGGCGCACGTAGCGCTGCACTTCTTCATTGCTCAGGGTATCGACGTCCATGCCACCGGAGGTGGCAAGCAACACTTCGATCCGGGCTTTTTCCGGCAGGCGTTCGTCCGCCTCGATCAGTTCTTCCTCGGCGGTGAACAGGAAGTGTTCCTTGAGCTGGTTGTTCTTTTCATGAAACAGGTGCTGGCGCAACTGCGGGTAACTGCTGCAGAGGTTTTCAATGACTTCGCGCAATGTCGATCCAGTGCCCTCAAGGGTTGATTCCGGCAGCTTGGCCACTCGGACCAGGATGTCGGGGAAAGAGACAGCGTTCATGGACAACTCCGTGTGCAGGTCGTTGAAGGGTTGAAGGGCGAAATGCCTGCCATCCCAGGCAAACAGCTTCGAGCCCAGGGCCTGGCCCTGGCGAACATCCACCACCAGATAGCTGACGGGGTAGATCGGCTCCCCCAGGAACAGCGCCTTGTCCTGGTCTTCGTCACTGAAATAAGCGCCGACATCCGGGTGCGAGTGGTAGATCACCTCCACCGGGTTGTCGCTGCGAAACGCCTTGTTCAGCAGCAGGGTGTCGGGCACCGAGAAGGTGTAGCCGTTGGCCGCGCTGCGCGGGTACATCTCGGGGTTCGTGCGGTGCAACTCGTTCTGGATATTGCTGCCCAGGTACACGCTGCCGTCGGCGAAGACAAAACCGCAACATTCCTCGGGGTAGCTGCGGCTGGCGTGGGCGTAGATTTGTTCCAGGGCGGTGGGGCGGAGGACTTCCATGTTTCTCTCGCGTTGGTTGGGGGTCAATTTTTCTTGGCCATGAGTTTTTCGATGGGCAACTTGGTAATCGCAAAGCCGGCCAGCAGGATCGCCGAGTACAGCATCAGGTCGCGGGAAATTTCCACGCCTTCGTACCAGGCACCGATGATGACCGCGAACACCGGGAAGATGATGAATACGAACGACAGGATGATCGGGCTCAGGCGCTTGAGCAGCATGAAATACACGATGAACCCGCCTACCGATGCCACCAGTCCCAGGTAGAACAACGCACTCCAGGAACGCAGGGTGATGGCGTTGAAGACCGGTGTTTCAAACCACAGGCCTGCCACGAACAGCATCAGCCCGGCAATGCCGATGGGCAGGGTGTTGTAGGTAATCACGCTGATGGCGCTGCCTTTTTGCTTGGTGATGACATAGCACAAGGCATGCATGATCGCCGCGCTCAGGATGGCCAGTACACCGAAGAACTCGGCGTGGTCCAGGTGCAGGCCCTGGCTCCTGATGATCATGTAGAGGCTGGCGAATCCGATGCCGATGCCGACCACCTGGGAGAAGTAGATGCGCTCACGCAGGAACAGCGCGGAAAAGATCAGGATGAACACCGGCATGCAGCTGAACAGCAGGGCGGTGAGCCCGGACGACACATGCATCTCGCCATAGTTGAGCAGGTAATAAGGAATGCTGAAGTAGGACAGGGTCACGAATACGAAGAACCAGCGACTTTCCCGGGGGAACAGGATCGGCTCGCGCCGCACCAGGGCAAAACACAGGAACAACGGGAAGGCAATCAGGAAACGCAGGCCGGCGGACGTCAGCGGCGGCACGCTCTCCACGGCAATCTTGATGCCCAGCCAGGTGGTGCCCCAGCTCAGGCATACGATGAGGAACATCACGCTGGTCACCAGCCCGGCCAACCACTGTTTTTGCGTTTTTGTTTTTGCAGTGTTTTCGAGAACGGCGGACATTGGCATCGTTTATTGCTTCCCTGAGCCGAAATTGAACTCTATATTGAACTTGTAATGAGGTATGTTTATCGGCGATTGAACCCGTAAAAGCACACTATTAGGGCAAAAGATGACTGTCAAAACAAATATTGACATGGTGTCAATTATGCGTGAGGGGTTGTCCAGCGGGCAGGGCGTGAAGTACAAGCGCTTGTCCGATGTCATGGAGCGGGGCATCCTCGAAGGCTTGATTGAACCGGGACGAAAACTGCCTCCCCATCGGGTGCTTTCCGACAATCTGGGGGTGACCATCGGCACCATCAGCCGCGCCTATGGTGAGCTTGAGCGCCTGGGGTTGGTGGTTGCGCGAGTAGGTGATGGAACCTTCGTGCGCAAGCGTGGGATGGAGCGCCAGCGCGATGAGGGCTTTCGCAATTTCAGCGAGGAGCCGCGCCAATACTTCGACATGAGCCGCAACATGCATATTCCTGGGCAGGAGACGGCGTTTCTCGCCCAGAGCTTCCAAACCCTGTCGACCAACGCCAAGTTTCTTCAGGACATCAGTGCCTACACCCCCGACGCCGGCCTGCCGCGTTACCGTGAAGCCGGTGCACAATGGCTGGTGCAGCGCGATTTCCATCCGATCCCCGAGCAGGTGATCTGCGTCAACGGCGGTCAGCATGGCTTGTTGTGCGCGATGATGGCGTTGCTGCGCGCCGGCGATACGGTGGTCACCGAGCAACTGACGTATCCCGGGCTGATTACCGCTGCGCGCATGCTCGGCATACGGCTGATTGGCCTGGACATGGATGAGGAGGGCGTGCTGCCCACGGCGCTGGACGAGGTCTGTCGTAATCACCGGATTTCGGCGTTGTACTGCACGCCGACTATTCAGAACCCGACGACGGCGGTGTTATCGGTTGCGCGCCGCGAAGCCCTGGCCAAGGTATGCCGCGAACACAACCTGCTGATTCTTGAGGACGAAGCCCACGGCGTGCTGGTGGAAGATCGTCCGCCGCCACTCAGCTATTTCGCGCCCGAGCGTACGATTTTGATCAGTAGCCTGAGCAAGGCGGTGTCGGCAGGCTTGCGGGTTGGCTACGTGCACGCGCCACCGGCACTGGTCAGCCGCATCTCGGCGGCACTGCGCTCGACCTGCTGGATGGCCACGCCAGTGACCCTGGAGCTGGCCACCCAGTGGATTGAAAACGGCACGGCGGAATATCTGCTGCGCCAACAAATCAACGAAATCAGCCGTCGCAAGACCTTGGTCGAGGATTTATTGACCGGGCTGGCGTATCGCACCCACCTCAACAGCCCGCATTTCTGGATAGAAGTGCCGGAGCCATGGCGTGCGTCGGAAATCGAGGCAGAGCTCAAGCAGAACAATTACCTGATTGCCACCGCCGAGGCGTTTGCCGTGGGCCAGACGGCGGTGCCGCAGTTTATTCGGGCGAGTATCTGCAATACGTCGGGCGATGATCAGTTATTGCGCGAGGGGTTTGATGCGCTGGCGACGGCGTTGGGGCAGGGGGGCGGGCGGTTTCATCTGTAAATCCGCGTTACCGTTCATCGCAGGCAAGCCAGCTCCCACAGGAGAACGCATTCCAACTGTGGGAGCAGGCTTGCCTGCGATAGCGTCAGATCAGGCGACAGAGATTACTTGAAGCGCCGCTCCACCCCCTTCTCCACCAAAATCTTCGCTGAAATCTCTTCCACCGAAAAATGCGTGGAATTGATGTGCGCAATATTCTCGCGACGGAACAGATTTTCTACTTCGCGCACTTCAAACTCACACTGGGCATAGCTGGAATAGCGGCTGTTGGGCTTGCGCTCGTTGCGGATGGCCGTCAGCCGGTCAGGGTCAATCGTGAGGCCGAACAGTTTGTGCGAATGGGCGCGCAGGGCGGCGGGCAACGTCAGGTGCTCCATGTCATCTTCGGTCAGCGGATAGTTGGCCGCACGGATGCCGAATTGCATGGCCATGTACAGGCAGGTCGGGGTCTTGCCGCAGCGCGACACGCCCACCAGGATCAGGTCGGCCTTGTCGTAGTAGTGGGTGCGGGCGCCATCGTCGTTGTCGAGGGCGAAGTTCACCGCCTCGATACGCTCCATATAGTTGGAGTTATGCCCGATGGAGTGAGACTTTCCGACGGAGTACGATGAATGCTCACTCAACTCCTGTTCCAGCGGCGCCAGGAAGGTCGAGAAAATGTCGATCATGAAACCATTCGACGTTGCGAGAATCTCACGAATGTCTTGATTGACGATGGTGTCGAAAATGATCGGACGAAATCCGTCTTTTTCAGCCGCCAGATTGATTTGTTGTACCATGGCCCGCGCTTTATCCACGCTGTCTATATAAGGCCGTGTGAATTTGGCGAAGGTAATGTTTTCGAACTGCGCGAGCAGGCTCTGGCCCAATGTTTCGGCTGTGATGCCGGTGCCGTCGGAGATAAAGAAAGCAGATCGTTTCATTTGAGCCCTGGGCCTTAAGCTGATGGCGAATCTTGGATATGATAGGCGCGATTTTGCCGTCCCGCAGTGGGCCGCATTCTCACTTATTTTCCAGGTCCAGGCCACAAGCGCTGGCGTTAGCTCCTACTGAGCAGCCGGCGTCCTGAGCTTTTCCAACACAGAAAGTGGAGAGATCACCTTGGTAGAGTACGTAGTTTCCCTCGATAAGCTCGGCGTCCATGATGTAGAGCACGTAGGGGGCAAGAACGCATCCCTCGGCGAGATGATCAGTAATCTTGCAGGCGCTGGTGTCTCGGTGCCCGGTGGTTTCGCCACCACGGCCCAGGCTTACCGCGACTTCCTCGAGCTGAGCGGCCTCAACGCCCAGATCCACGCCGCGCTGGATGCCCTGGACGTCGACGACGTCAACGCCCTGGCCAAGACCGGCGCCCAGATCCGCCAATGGATCATGGAAGCCGAGTTCCCCGAGAAGCTCAACGAAGAAATCCGTACCGCCTTCGCGACCCTTTCCGCCGGTAACCCGGACATGGCCGTGGCCGTGCGCTCTTCGGCGACCGCCGAAGATTTGCCGGACGCCTCCTTCGCCGGCCAGCAAGAGACCTTCCTGAACATCCGCGGCGTGGAAAACGTGATCCGCGCAGCCAAGGAAGTCTTCGCCTCGCTGTTCAATGATCGGGCGATCTCCTACCGCGTCCACCAGGGTTTCGACCACAAGCTGGTGGCCCTGTCTGCCGGCGTGCAGCGCATGGTGCGTTCGGAAACCGGCACGGCCGGCGTGATGTTCACCCTGGACACCGAATCGGGCTTCCGTGACGTGGTATTTATCACGGGTGCCTACGGCCTGGGCGAAACCGTCGTGCAAGGCGCGGTCAACCCCGACGAATTCTACGTGCACAAGCACACCCTTGAGGCCGGCCGCCCGGCCATCCTGCGCCGTAACCTGGGCAGCAAGGCGATCAAGATGATCTACGGCGACGAGGCCAAGGCCGGTCGCTCGGTGAAAACCGTTGACGTCGACAAGGCCGAGCGCGCGCGTTTCTGCCTGACCGACGCTGAAGTCAGCGAGCTGGCCAAACAAGCGATGATCATCGAGAAGCACTACAAGTGCCCGATGGACATCGAGTGGGCCAAGGACGGTGACGACGGCAAGCTGTATATCGTGCAGGCCCGTCCCGAGACCGTGAAGAGCCGCACTTCGGCCAATGTCATGGAACGCTACCTGTTGAAGGAAACCGGGACCGTGCTGGTGGAAGGCCGTGCCATCGGCCAGCGCATCGGCGCCGGCAAGGTGCGGATCATCAAGGACGTGTCCGAGATGGACAAGGTCCAGCCCGGCGACGTGCTGGTCTCCGACATGACCGACCCGGACTGGGAACCGGTGATGAAACGTGCCAGCGCCATTGTCACCAACCGTGGCGGGCGCACCTGCCACGCGGCGATCATCGCCCGTGAGCTGGGGATTCCTGCGGTAGTCGGTTGCGGCAACGCCACCCAACTGCTCAAGGACGGCCAGGGTGTGACCGTGTCCTGCGCCGAAGGCGACACTGGCTTCATCTTCGAAGGTGAGCTGGGCTTCGATATCAAGCAAAACTCCATCGACGCCATGCCTGACCTGCCGTTCAAGATCATGATGAACGTCGGCAACCCGGATCGCGCCTTCGACTTCGCGCAGTTGCCGAACGCCGGTGTGGGCCTGGCCCGCCTGGAGTTCATCATCAACCGCATGATCGGCGTGCACCCCAAGGCCCTGTTGAACTACGACGGCCTGCCTCTGGACATCAAGGAAAGCGTCGACAAGCGCATTGCCGGCTACAACGACCCGGTAGGCTTCTACGTCGAGAAGCTGGTGGAAGGCATCAGTACCCTGGCGGCGGCGTTCTACCCGAAAAAGGTCATCGTGCGTCTGTCGGACTTCAAGTCCAACGAATACGCCAACCTGATCGGCGGCAAGCTCTACGAGCCGGAAGAAGAAAACCCGATGCTGGGCTTCCGCGGTGCTTCACGCTACATCAGCGAAGCTTTCCGTGACTGCTTCGAGCTCGAGTGCCGTGCACTCAAGCGCGTGCGCAACGAGATGGGCCTGACCAACGTCGAGATCATGGTGCCATTTGTGCGCACCTTGGGCGAAGCGAGCCAGGTGGTCGACCTGCTCGCCGAAAACGGCCTGACCCGTGGCGAGAACGGCCTGCGCGTAATTATGATGTGCGAGTTGCCGTCCAACGCCATCCTCGCCGAAGAGTTCCTGGAGTTCTTCGACGGGTTCTCCATCGGCTCCAACGACCTGACCCAGCTGACCCTGGGCCTGGACCGAGACTCGGGGATCATCGCTCACCTGTTCGACGAGCGTAACCCTGCGGTCAAGAAACTGCTGGCCAATGCCATCCAGGCCTGTAACAAGGCCGGCAAGTACATCGGGATCTGCGGTCAAGGCCCTTCGGACCACCCTGACCTGGCCAAATGGCTGATGGAGCAGGGCATCGAGAGCGTTTCGCTGAACCCCGATTCCGTGCTGGAAACCTGGTTCTTCCTGGCGGAAGGCCAAGCCTCAGCTTAAGGCCGCGATGTCAAAAGTGCCGGTCACTCGTAGAGGGTGGCCGGCATTCTTATCTGTACAGGGCGGAACTCCTTGCGGACGCCGCCCTTTTTTGTGCAAGAGCATTATGCAAAGCAGCAGCAAACTATTTCCTGTCGCCTTGATCAGCGCTGAGCGTCGTGGCGACCTGAGTGAAGATGTGTACCGGCTCAAGCCCGGCAATAGTCCCGACGGCACCGTGGAGCTGGCCGTTACCCGTTTGGGCCTGGCCAATGTCCCTGAAAACCGGGGCACGCCGATTATTTTGTTGCACGGCAGTTTTTCCAATCGACGCTTCTGGTACTCACCCAAAGGTGTCGGCCTGGGTGCTTACCTGGCGCGCCGGGGCTTTGATGTGTGGATTGCGGAAATGCGCGGGCATGGTCTGTCCAGGCGCAACCAGGACTACGCCAGAAACCGTGTTGCTGATTACGCGCGCTACGATTTGCCGGCCATCGGTGCATTTGTGCGTGAGCAAAGCGGGCAAATCCCTCGTTGGATCGGGCATTCCCTCGGTGCCACGACCTTGGCTGCGGCCCTTGGCGGTCAACACCTGGGGGCGTCAATGGTCGCGTCGGTGGCCTTGTTCGGCTGCCAGGTCAGTCGCACCCATTGGCCGTTGAAAATTCCACCGGTGGAGTGGGGCGGTCGTTTTATCCTCAAGCGCCTTGCCCAGGTGTCCGGCCCGCGATTCAAGCGCGGCCCGGAGGACGAGCCGGCCGGTGTGATAATCGAAGCGATGCGCTGGAACGGCCTGTTTGGCCGTTTTGGCGATGCGGAGCGTGATTGGTGGAAGGGCCTGGCAGAGGTCAACGTGCCATTGCTGGCGGTCAGTGCGGCCGGTGATCGTCAAGACCCTGACTGGGCGTGCCGCCAGCTCTTCGAACAAGTCGGCAGCGAGCATCGCCAGTACCTGTGCCTGGGGCGCAAGCAAGGCTTCAGTGAGGATTTCGGGCATGTGCAGATGCTGGTCAGCAAGGCCGCGCAGGCCGAAGTATGGCCATTGGTGGAGCGTTGGTTGCGAGACCCGCTGACACCTTTATTCGGTACGCAGCCCGACATGGCCGCGGCGGTTTGACGAAACGCTCTACCAAGGGCGTTTCACTCTTGAGTGGTTGCGGCTAAGATATGACGCTCCAGGCACTTCTGGTCATATTCAGTCGCGCAACGTGTATTGCGTTGCACCGAGGTGGATCTGATCATGGCCGCCGCTGACCGACACGCACTTAAAGAATGCCAGTCGCGGCGCGTTTTCCTGATGTACAGCGTGGATGTTTGACCTCTTCTTTGACGACAGGAGTTTCTCGATGAACCATTACGTGACCCCCGACCTGTGTGACGCCTACCCGGAGCTGGTGCAGGTAGTGGAACCGATGTTCAGCAACTTCGGTGGCCGAGACTCCTTTGGTGGCGAGATAGTCACCATCAAATGCTTCGAAGATAACTCCCTGGTCAAGGAACAGGCGGACCAGCCTGGCGCCGGCAAAGTCATGGTGGTCGATGGCGGCGGTTCTCTGCGTCGTGCTTTGCTGGGCGACCTGATCGCCGAGAAAGCCGCGAAAAACGGTTGGGAAGGGCTGGTGATCTACGGTTGCATCCGTGATGTCGACGTTATCGCCCAGACCGACCTGGGCGTGCAGGCGCTGGCCTCGCACCCGATGAAAACCGACAAGCGTGGTCTGGGTGACCTGAACGTGGTGGTGACGTTCGCAGGCGTGACGTTCCGCCCGGGCGAGTACATCTATGCCGATAACAACGGCGTGATCGTATCGCCCCGCCCGCTGAAAATGCCTGAATAAACCGCAGTAGCCGATAGGGGTGAGGATGTTCGAGGAAGAGAACGCGCAATGGGGGCTGGTACATGCCCTGGTGCTGGACGGTAGAGGCGGTGCGCGTTCGATTGCCCGGACTGAGCTCGACGATTTGCAAGTGCAGCCCCATGAAAGCCTGTGGCTGCATTGGGATCGCAGCCATCCCCAGACCCAGACCTGGCTACGCAAATCCAGCGGCCTGAGCGAGTTTGCCTGTGACTTGCTGCTGGAAGAGAACACTCGCCCACGGCTGTTGCCGCTGCCGGACGCCGAATTGCTGTTGTTTCTGCGCGGGATCAACCTCAACCCAGGCGCCGAGCCCGAGGACATGGTTTCGGTACGTATCTTCGCCGCCGCCAACCGTGTGATTTCCCTGCGTTTGCGCCCGCTGCGTGCGACCGATGAGCTGCTGGTGCAATTGGCGGAGGGTAAGGGCCCACGGACTGCGTCTGAACTCATCCTTTATATGGCCCAGTACCTGACCAATAAAGTGCAGGATCTGGTCACGTCCTTGTCTGAAATCGTCGATGCCGAGGAAGAAAAGCTCGATGCCGACGAACGGTATACCCCGGAGCACGGCAGTGTCTTGCAGATCCGTCGGCGAGCGGCAGGGCTCAAGCGTTTCCTGGCGCCGCAACGGGATATTTTTGCTCAACTGACGCGAATCAAACTGGCGTGGTTTTGTGACGACGATGCCGACTATTGGAATGAACTGCACAACAGCCTGACCCGTTACCTGGAAGAGCTGGAATTGGCGCGAGAGCGCGTGGGGCTTGTGCTTGAGGCCGAAGATAGGCGCTTGAGCGTGCGCATGAACCGCACCATGTATCGCTTTGGGATCATTACCGGGATCTTCTTGCCGATGAGTTTTCTCACCGGGTTGCTCGGTATAAATGTGGGGGGCATTCCGTTCTCTGCCAGCCCTTATGGATTCATGATTGCCTGCCTGTTGATGGTCTCTGTGGCACTGGGGCAGTGGTGGTTATTTCGACGATTGCGCTGGGTTTGACCTGAATATGAGCTGAACGTAAGAAGGGGCCGATGTGACCCCATGAAATTTACCCTCGTCTTTTAAAACACTTGCGAGAGGTCTCTTATGCACGATCCGTTCGAACAGTCTTTGCGTGACATGCTCAATGCCTCGCCATCCAACCGTGATGACGATGCTTGCCTGGGTCGCGTACTGAAAACCGCCAACCGTCAGGTCGGGGCGGGAGATCTGTTCGGTCTGCTCGGGCGCTGGCTGCCGGCATTGATGATGGCCCTGAACAACGGTTCGGCCCATGTCTCACCGGTTTCCCGTCGTAAACCTCTTGCTCGCACTGCTGATAAGGCTGATTGAATATGGAACTTGATCTCTGGACCCAGAGCCTGGTCACCGCGATGACCGCATTGTGGACCAAGGTTGCGAATTTCATTCCCAACCTTTTTGGTGCTCTGGTCCTGGTATTGCTGGGTTTTGTCGTGGCCAAGTTGCTCGATACCCTGCTGTCCAAGTTGCTGGCGAAACTGGGGCTGGATCGCCTTATGGCCGGCACCGGTCTTACCAAGTTGCTGGGCCGGGCAGGGTTGCAAGTGCCGATTTCGACCCTGATCGGCAAGATCGTCTACTGGTTCGTTCTACTTATTTTTCTGGTTTCTGCGGCTCAGTCCCTTGGACTTGAGCGAGTTTCAGCTACGCTCGACATGCTGGCGCTGTATTTGCCGAAAGTCTTCGGTGGCGCGCTGGTGCTGCTGGTGGGGGTTTTACTGGCGCAACTGGCCAACGGGCTGGTGCGCGGGGCCGCCGAAGGCGTGGGGTTGGACTATGCGGCAGGCCTGGGGCGAATCGCCCAGGGACTGGTGATCATCATCAGTATTTCCGTCGCGATCAGCCAGTTGGAGGTCAAGACTGACCTGCTCAACCACGTGATTGTGATTGTTTTGATTACCGTTGGTCTGGCCGTTGCGCTGGCCATGGGCTTGGGAAGCCGGGAAATAGCCGGCCAGATTCTTGCGGGAATCTATGTGCGTGAGCTGTATCAAGTTGGGCAACAGGTGCGTGTGGGCGAGGTCGAAGGGCAAATCGAGGAGATCGGCACAGTCAAGACAACCGTGCTGACCGATGACGGGGAGCTGGTGTCGCTGTCCAACAGGATTCTCCTTGAGCAGCAGGTCAGTAGCCGCTAATCCGGAAAACCCTGCTAATGTACGCCGCCGCGAACCCGGGTGACCGGGTTGCAACGGACATTGACCTGACTGTCGGCACGACTTGTTTTGAATAAAGCCCAAACGCTGTCCACGCGCTATGACCCACGTGAGCTCTCTGATGAGGAGTTGGTCGCGCGCTCGCACACGGAGCTGTTTCACGTAACACGTGCGTACGAAGAATTGATGCGCAGGTATCAACGCACTCTGTTCAACGTTTGTTCAAGGTATTTAGGGAACGATAGAGATGCGGATGATGTCTGTCAGGAAGTGATGCTCAAGGTGCTCTACGGCCTGAAGAACTTCGAGGGCAAATCGAAGTTCAAGACATGGCTGTACAGCATCACGTACAACGAGTGCATCACGCAGTATCGGAAGGAACGGCGAAAGCGTCGCTTGATGGACGCTTTGAGTCTGGACCCCCTCGAGGAGGCGTCTGAGGAAAAGGCGCCGGCACCCGAGGAGAAGGGCGGACTTGATCGCTGGCTGGTGCATGTGAACCCGATTGACCGAGAGATTCTGGTGCTTCGTTTTGTCGCAGAGCTGGAATTCCAGGAAATCGCTGACATCATGCATATGGGCTTGAGTGCTACAAAAATGCGTTACAAACGTGCTCTTGATAAATTACGTGAGAAATTTGCGGGCGAGACTGAAACTTAGTGCGTAGCAAATATCTCTTACGTGTAGGCAAGTTCTGTTAGACTTGTCGCCGAGTTGTCCCCCGGTTTGTGGGACTGCTTTACAATCACCAGATGGGGATTTAACGGATGAAACTGAAAAACACCTTGGGCTTGGCCATTGGTTCTCTTATTGCCGCTACTTCTTTCGGCGTTCTGGCACAAGGCCAAGGCGCAGTTGAAGGCGAGCTGTTCTACAAGAAGCAGTACAACGATAGCGTCAAGCACATCGAAGACGGCTTCAACCCAGGCGCTCGCATTGGTTACTTCCTGACCGACGATCTGTCGTTGAATCTGTCGTACGACAAGACCAACCACACCCGTTCGAACGACGGCACTGGCAACCAGAAGATCAAAGGTGACACTGGCAGCCTCGTTGCCCAGTACCACTTCGGTCAGGCTGGCGTTGATAGCCTGCGTCCATACGTTGAAGGCGGTTTCGGCCACCAGAGCCGTACCAACGTCAAGGCTGATGGCCACAGCGGTCGCGACCAGACCACTTTCGCTACCATCGGTACCGGCGTGAAGTACTACTTCACCAACAACCTGTACGCACGTGCTGGTGTTGAAGCTGACTACGGTCTGGACAACGGCAAGTGGGACTACTCCGCACTGGTTGGCCTGGGCGTGAACTTCGGCGGTAACGCTGGCGCAGCTGCTCCAGCTCCTACCCCAGCACCAGCTCCAGAGCCAACTCCAGAGCCAGAAGCTCCGGTTGCTCAGGTTGTTCGTGTTGAGCTGGACGTTAAGTTCGACTTCGACAAGTCGGTTGTTAAGCCTAACAGCTACGGCGACGTGAAAAACCTGGCCGACTTCATGGCTCAGTACCCAGACACCAACGTAGAAGTTGCTGGTCACACTGACTCCATCGGTCCAGACGCCTACAACCAGAAGCTGTCCCAGCGTCGTGCTGACGCTGTTAAGCAAGTCCTGGTTAAAGATGGCGTAGCTCCTAGCCGCATCACTTCCGTAGGTTACGGTGAGTCCCGCCCAGTTGCTGACAACGCAACTGAAGCTGGCCGCGCTGTTAACCGTCGCGTAGAAGCTGCTGTTGAAGCCACCGCTAAGTAATTAGCCTGGCTTTACAAAAAAACCCGGCTTAGGCCGGGTTTTTTTCGCCTGCGATTTGCCTCATGCGCTGGCCGCTGCAGCGACACAAGCCGTCTGTGCGGCGGCAGCAACGTGGCCAATCACTAGGATCGCCGGGCTTTTCAAGGCGAATGCCTGCGCGTCCTCATGCATCCGCGCCAGCTCGCTGCGGCATTCGCGCTGTTGGGGCAGCGATGCGTTTTCGATCATCGCCACGGGCATATCAGCCGCCATGCCACCTTCCAGTAGTTGTTGACGAATTTCCTCCAGCTTTGCCACTCCCATGTACACCACCAAGGTGGTTCCACCTTCGGCCAGTGCGCGCCAGTTCAGTTGGCTGTCGTCCTGGGTATGGGCGGTGACCAATGTCACGCCGCGACTGACACCGCGCAGCGTGAGCGGAATATCGCAGTTGGTCGCACCCGCGAGCCCTGCTGTGATGCCATTGATCAATTCAACTTCAACGCCGCGCTCGCGCAGCCACAGCGCCTCTTCACCACCGCGACCAAAGATGCACGGGTCGCCGCCCTTGAGCCTCACCACACATTTGCCCTGGCGTGCATAACGCAGCATCAGGCGGTGAATAAATTCCTGGGGCGTGGAGCGGCAGCCACCGCGCTTGCCGACAGTCACCACCCGTGCAGCGTTACAGTGTTCCAGTACTGCCGGGTTGACCAAGTCATCAATCAGCACCACATCCGCCTCATGCAGGGCTCTTACCGCCTTGAGGGTCAGCAACTCCGGATCACCCGGCCCGGCGCCTACCAGCCACACTTTTGCGCTCATGTTTTTCCCTCACACACTGATTGCGATTGGCTGCGGGGTGCTGGCCAAAAGACGTTT
Organism: Mythimna loreyi; assembly: GCA_029852875.1. NCBI lineage: Eukaryota > Metazoa > Arthropoda > Insecta > Lepidoptera > Noctuidae > Mythimna > Mythimna loreyi. Next base: position 75,115 of record JARGEH010000049.1, read on the forward strand.
GATTTCCGGTACGCAGGAGCCGCATTGCGTGCCGCAGCCCAGTTCTTGCTTGAGGCCGTCCAGGTCCAGGCCCTGCGCAATACCTGCGCATACGGCATTTTCACTGACGTTCTTGCAGTTGCATAAAATCTTGCTGCTGGCCGCCGCAGCGCCTGGTGGCGCGCTTAATGGCGCCAGCAGCCAGCGTCGCAGTTGCTCGTCGGCCCGGCCTTCCAGCCATAGGCTTTGCAGCCAGTGGCGGGCCAGGGTTTCGCCGGCCAGGCGCAGGGCGGTGATGCGTCCCTTCTCGATCTTCACGCGCTTGCCGATTGAGCGGCGCGGGTCGTCGTAGGCCATGACCGGCCCGTCGTCCAGTCCCAGCAGTTGGTCAATGCGGTTCAGCTGTTGCAGGTCGGGTGCCTCGGTATGTGCCGCCCGCACCAGCAGCGCTGGTCTCTCACGTCCGGCCAGGCTCAGGCTCACGTAGGCAAAGCCCTCACACAGCGGGCGCAGGGCGTCGAAGTGTTGCTGCACATCACCCTCGATCAGCGCGAACAGTTGCCACGGCAGTTGCACCGCTTCCAGGCGCACGCCGCTGTGCTTGAGTTCTGGTTGCTTGGACAAGGGATCGAACGCCGGCTGGGTGAGGACGTTCACGCCACCCTTGAGAAAGCGGTCGCCCCAATGCATAGGCAGGAACGCCTGGCCGGGGCGCACGCTGTCATCGCTGCTGACGGCGACGATCACATTGCCTCGACGGCTTTTCAGGTTGACCAGGTCACCTTCTTTGAAACGATGGCGACGCAGTTCGTCCGGGTGCAGGCCCAACAATGCCTCGCTGACATGCCCGAACAACTGCGCGGCCGTGCCTGTGCGGCTCATGCCATGCCACTGGTCACGCAGGCGCCCGGTGATCAGGGTCAGGGGGAAGCGTGCGTCACGCTGTTCCTTAGCGGCGCGGTAAGGGTCGGCGATAAAACGCGCCCGACCATCGTCCGTGGGGAAAATACCGTCGGTGTACAGACGCGGCGTACCCGTCTGCGCGCCTTCGGGAAATGGCCATTGCTGTGGGCCGAGCTGGTCGAGCAGGGCATGGCTGATACCCGACAAGTCCAGGTCCCGGCCTTGGGTCAGCTGCTTGAATTCATCAAACAGCTGCGCCGGCTCTTCAAAGGCGAACAGGCTGGGCGCGCCCGGCCGCAGGCGATGTTCCAGGCGCTGTGCGAAATCCACAGTAATCGCCCAGTCTGCCCGCGCCTCTCCCGGTGGGGCGATGGCGCGACGTACGTGGGAAATACGCCGTTCGGAGTTGGTCACCGTGCCGTCCTTTTCGCCCCAACTGGCTGCCGGCAGCAGCAGGTCGGCATAGGCAGCGGTTTCGGTGGTGCGGAACGCCTCCTGCAACACCACGAACGGGCACGCCGCCAAGGCTGCACATACGGCATTCTGGTCCGGCAAGGATTGGGCGGGGTTGGTGCAAGCGATCCACAGGGCCTTGATCTTGCCGGCCTGCACCTGTTCAAACAGTTCGATCGCAGTGAGGCCGGTGAGCGCCGGCAGTTGATCCACGCCCCAATAGCTCGCGACCTCGGCGCGATGTTCAGGGTTGGCCGCCTCACGATGCCCCGGCAGCAGGTTGGACAGGCTGCCGGTCTCGCGCCCACCCATGGCATTCGGTTGTCCAGTCAGGGAAAACGGCCCGCAGCCCGGCCGGCCAATGGTGCCCGTGGCCAGGTGCAGGTTGATCAATGCGCTGTTTTTCGCGCTGCCGGCAGTGGATTGGTTAAGCCCCATGCACCACAGCGACAAAAAGCTACTGGAAGTGCCTATCCACTGGGCGCACAGGCGCAACTGCTCGACACTGATGCCGCACAGCTGCGTGACCATTTGCGGCGTGTAGTCATGCACCAGGCGTTTCAGCTCGGCCAGGCCCTCGGTATGGGCTTGGATAAAGGCGTGGTCGATCCAGCCTTCCCACAGCAGCAGATGCAAGATCCCATGGAACAACGCCACATCCGTCCCCGGCAGGATTGCCAGGTGCAGGTCAGCCAAATCGCGGGTGTCTGTACGCCGAGGGTCAATCACCACCACTTTCATTTGCGGGCGTTGCGCCTTGGCTTGCTCCAGGCGTCGGAACAATACCGGGTGGGCGTAGGCCATATTGCTGCCGACGATCATCACGCAGTCGCTGTTTTCCAGGTCTTCATAGCTGCACGGCGGCGCATCGGCGCCCAGGCTGCGCTTGTAGCCGACCACGGCCGAAGACATGCACAGCCGTGAGTTGCTGTCGATATTGTTGGTGCCAACCAAGGCCCGGGCCAATTTGTTGAAGCTGTAGTAATCCTCGGTCAGCAGCTGCCCCGAGACATAGAACGCCACGCTGTCGGGCCCATGTTCGGCGATGGTATCGGCGAACACGGTGGCCGCGTGTTCCAGGGCGGTGCCCCAATCGGTGCGCGTGCGTGCCAAGTCCTTGCCCAGGCGCAACTCCGGGTACAGGGCGCGGGCGCTTAAGTCGCCGGTCAGGTGCAGGCTCGCGCCTTTACTGCACAATTTGCCGAAGTTGGCCGGGTGGCTCGGGTCGCCTTGCACCCCCAGGATCTGTTCGCCGTCATGCTCGATCAGCACGCCGCAGCCCACCCCGCAATAACAGCAGGTGGACGCGGTGATCTGGCGGTTCATCAACCAGCGTCCCGTAGGGCCAGCATCACCCGACCGTTTTCCACCCGGGCCTGGTGATGGTGGGCGCAGCCGATATCCGGGGCCTGGGCTTCGCCGGACGCCAGGTCAATCTGCCAGTTGTGCAGCGGGCAGGCCACGCGCTTGCCGTAGATCAAGCCTTGGGACAGCGGGCCGCCCTTGTGCGGGCAACGGTCGTCGAGGGCGAAGACTTCGTCGTCACTAGTGCGAAAAATCGCGATGTCGCCTTTCGGCCCACTGATGATGCGCGAGCCCAGGGTGTTGATTTCATCCAGGGCGCAGATATCCAGCCAGTTCATAGCGAGACCTCCAGCTGTTTGACAGCGATAACGTCGAATTCCTTTTTCAGCAGCGGCTGTTCCAGACGCTCTTTCCACGGGTCCTGCTCGAATGACAGCGAAAACTGCAGGCGCTCGTTGAGGGCCTTGCGGCGGGCCGGGTCCTCAAGCACCGCCTTCTTGATATGCTCCATGCCAACCCGTTGCAGGTAGTGCACCGTGCGCTCCAGGTAGAAAGCTTCTTCGCGGTACAGCTGCAGGAACGCGCCGTTGTATTCGCGCACCTCTTCGGCGGTTTTCAGCTTGACGAAGAACTCCGCGACTTCGGTCTTGATCCCGCCATTGCCGCCGATGTACATCTCCCAGCCAGAGTCGACGCCGATGATTCCGACATCCTTGATCCCCGCTTCCGAGCAATTGCGTGGGCAGCCGGAGACCGCCAGCTTGACCTTGTGGGGCGACCACATATTGAACAGGTCATGCTCCAGCTCGATGCCCAGTTGCGTGGAGTTCTGCGTGCCGAATCGGCAGAACTCGCTGCCCACGCAGGTTTTCACGGTGCGGATGGACTTGCCGTAGGCGTGGCCTGACGGCATATCCAGGTCCTTCCATACGCCCGGCAAGTCCTGCTTCTTGATGCCGAGCAGGTCGATACGCTGGCCGCCCGTGACCTTGACCATCGGCACGTTGTACTTGTCGGCCACGTCGGCAATTCGGCGCAGCTCCGAGGGGTTGGTCACACCGCCCCACATCCTTGGGACTACCGAGTAGGTGCCGTCTTTCTGAATATTGGCGTGGGCGCGCTCGTTGATCAGCCGCGATTGCGGGTCGTCCTTGGCCTCGCCGGGCCAGGTGGAAATCAGGTAATAGTTGAGGGCCGGGCGGCAGGTGGCGCAGCCATTGGGCGTGCGCCAGTTGAGGTAACGCAGGGTGCTGTCGATGGTCAGCAGGTGCTGCTCGCGGATGGCCTGGCGGATCTGCCCGTGGTTGAGATCGCTGCAGCCGCAGATGGCCTTTTCGCTTTTGGGTTTAACGTCGGCGGCACCGCCCACGGTGTTGATCAGGATCTGTTCCACGAGGCCAGCACAGGAGCCGCAGGAACTGGCGGCCTTGGTGTGCTTTTTCACCTCGTCGACGCTGAACAAGCCTTGTTCCTGGATCGCCTTGACGATGGTGCCCTTGCACACGCCGTTGCAGCCACAGACTTCGGCGCTGTCGGCCATGCTCATGGCCTTGTCCTGCCCTTGGTGGCCGACGTCGCCCAGCGCATTCTCACCGAACATCAGGTGATCGCGAATTTCGCCAATGGCGTGGTTCTCGCGAATCTGACGGAAATACCAACCACCATCCGCGGTGTCGCCGTACAGGCAGGCACCGACCAGGATGTCATCCTTGATCACCAGCTTCTTGTACACGCCGCCGATCGGATCGGAAAGGGTGATGGTCTCGGTGCCTTCTGCGCCCATGAAGTCGCCGGCGGAGAACAGGTCGATGCCGGTGACTTTCAACTTGGTCGAGGTGACCGAACCCTTGTAGGTGGCAAAACCCAGCTGGGCCAGATGGTTGGCGCAGACCTTGGCTTGTTCGAACAGGGGCGCCACCAGGCCATAGGCGATGCCGCGATGGCTGGCGCATTCGCCGATGGCGTAGATGCGCGGATCGTAGGTTTGCATCGTGTCATTGACCAGGATCCCACGGTTGCAGGGGATGCCGGACTTTTCCGCGAGTTCGGTATTGGGGCGGATACCGGCGGCCATCACCACCAGGTCGGCGGGGATGATGTCGCCATTCTTGAACTGCACCGAGCCGACTCGGCCATTGCCGGCGTCGTGCAGGGCCTGGGTCTGTTCGCATAGGCGAAACACCAGGCCACGGCTTTCCAGCTCGGTCTGCAGCAGTTGGCCGCTGGTTTTGTCCAGCTGGCGTTCCAGCAACCATTCGCCCAGGTGCACCACGGTTACATGCATGCCACGCAGCATCAGGCCATTGGCAGCTTCCAGGCCGAGCAGGCCGCCGCCGATCACCACCGCATGCTTGTGGGTCTTGGCGGTGTCGATCATGGCCTGGGTATCGGCGATATCGCGGTAGCCAATCACGCCCTGCAGGGTGTTGCCGGGGATCGGCAGGATAAACGGCGTGGAGCCGGTGGCGATCAGCAGGCGATCATATTCGGCCTCAGTACCGTCTTCGGCGATGACTCTGCGCTTGACCCGGTCGATCTGCACCACCTTGCGGTTGAGCAGCAACTTGACGTTGTTGTCCAGGTACCAGTCCAGGTCGTTGAGTACGATCTCTTCGAAGGTTTGCTCACCGGCCAGCACCGGCGACAGCAGGATGCGGTTGTAGTTGGTGTGGGGCTCGGCGCCGAACACGGTGATGTCATAAATGTCGCTGCTGAGCTTGAGCAGTTCTTCCAGGGTACGCACCCCGGCCATGCCGTTGCCGATCATCACCAGCTTGAGTTTTTTCATGTTGCTCTCCGACCAAACACGCGCAAACAAAAAAAGGCGTCCCCGCTAGTCAGCTAGCGAGGACGCCTTTGTCCTGGTCCCGTTCTCTCGGGAAGCACGCGCCTTCGTCGTTGAAGGGGCGGCTGTATGTGGGTTGTTGGGAAAGCTAATGCAGCAGCTGTGCCAAGTTTCCATGCCCCCTGTTTTATTGGGCGTTTAAATAGAGCCTCGGCGGATTTTGCTCGTTAGTGGTGCAAAAGCCAGTACATCAGCACCAGATTGATCAGCAGCGAAGCCACCGCCAGGGTCTGCCACACCTTGAGCGGTTCGCGCTCCAGCAAAGGCCGTGGCCGTACACTGAGTTCGCGGCGGTCGGCCTGTTCCAGTACCAACAGCCATTCTTCGGCGGTTTCATAGCGTTGGGCGGGAAGGACGGCCACGGCACGTTCCAGACTCAGGGGCAACCAATCCGGCAAGTCGGGGCGATAGCGGCTGGCGCTGACCGGCTGGTTAAAGCGCGGGCGTTGGAAGGCTTCGATTTCGCCGTAGGGGTAATGCCCGGTCAGCAGGTAATACAAGGTCACACCAACGCCATACAAATCCTGTTGCGCCGTAGGCTGCTCGCCACCGAAGGCTTCCGGTGCGATAAAGCTCGGGGTGCCGGGCAGCAGATGGGCGCGGTCTTCAGACAGCCCAGGGCAGTAGGCCAGGCCGAAGTCCAGCACCCGCAGTTCGCCATCGTCCCCCAGCAGCAGGTTTTCCGGCTTGATATCGCGGTGCAGGATCTGCCGGCGATGCAGCAGGCCTACGGCCCGCAGCAAACGTTCGGCGATAGTCTGCCACTGCGCCAGCGGCAACGGGCCTTGCTGCTGGAACAGCTGGGCCAGGGTCTGCCCGGGATATTCGCGCATCACGTAGTACAAGTGCTGACGACCACTGGCCGCGTGGACTTCAGGAAAGGCGCGGCCGGCGACTCGGCGCAGGAACCATTCTTCCGACAACAAGGCTTGGGCCGCGTCGGTGTCGTCGTCGTGGCTCAGTGGCAGGGTCTTGAGCAGCCAGGGTTGTTGCTGGGCATCGAGGACCCGATACAGCAGCGACTGCCGACTTTGGGCCAGCACGCTCTCCACTCGCCAGCCTTCAAAGGTCTGGCCGGCCTTCAGCGCTGGCGGCAGCGGCCATTGCTGTAACTGCACCAGGGCGTCGCCGAGAGTGGCGGCGCCGAGTCGGTCGATACGTACCAGCAAGGCGCTGGCGTTGTCTTGGCTGCCGGCCAGGTGCGCGGCGTTGACCAGGGTGCTGACGACCAGGTCGAGGTCGCTTTGCTCGCGCAGGATCGTGCCGATGCTGGCGTCGCCCAGTGTGGCCCACACCCCGTCGCTGAGCAGCAGGAAGCATTCACCTTCGCGCAGTTCGCCGTCGAGGAAATCCAGCACCAGGTACTGATCCAGGCCGAGGGCGCGCTTGAGCACATGTTGCATGCCGGGCTGTTCCCACACATGGTCTTCGCTGATGCGTTGCAACTCGCCGTTGAGCCAGCGATATACCCGGCAATCGCCGACATGGGCCAGGGTGAAGCGCCGGCCGCGAAACACCAGGGCACTGAGGGTGGTCAGCAGCGGTTGCCCGCCGCCATTGGCCTGCAACCAGCGGTTTTGCGCCAGCAACAGGCGCTCCAGCGCCTGGGCCACGCCCCAGGTCTGCGGCGTGGCGTAGTAGTCCAGGGCCAGGGCCTGCAGGGTCGAGCGTGCGGCCAGGCCACCGTCGGCGCATTGGCTGACGCCATCGGCCAGTGCGCACAGGTAGCCTTTGCTCGCCGCCAGTTCCGCCAGGGGCGTGACCACGCGCAGCGCATCCTGGTTTTCGCTGCGCGGGCCGATGGCACTGGCCTGGGCGACGCTCAGTTGCAGGCTCATCAGACGCGTGCGGCAGTCACGGCGGCCGACCCCCAGGTGGTTCTCCAGCGCCGTTTCACGCCATGCAGGCCGAACCAGGCCACCACACCGAGACTGGCGAACAACCATAGGGCCAGTTGATAACTGCCGGTACTCTGTTTGATCGCGCCCATTCCGGCGGCGAGGGCGAAGCCGCCGATGCCGCCAGCCATGCCGATCAAACCGGTCATGACGCCGATCTCATTACGAAAACGTTGCGGTACCAATTGGAATACCGCGCCATTGCCGGCACCAAGGCCGAGCATGGTGCAGACGAAAAGTGCCAGCGCCGCGTAGGAGTTGGGCAGGTTGAAACCCACTGCCGCAATGCAGATCACTGCCACGCTATACATGCCGAGCAGGGTCTTGATCCCGCCGAAACGATCCGCCAGGGCGCCGCCCAAGGGCCGCATCAGGCTGCCGCCGAACACGCAGGCGGCGGTGTAGTAGCCGGCAGTCACCGGGCTCAGGCCGTACTGGTCGTTGAAGTAGCCGGGCAGGGCGCTGGCCAGGCCGATAAAACCGCCGAAGGTCACGCTGTAGAAAAACATGAACCACCAGCTGTCGCGGTCACCCAGGGCTTTGAAGTAGTCGGCCATGGATTTGGCTTTCGGCCGCTCTGGGGCATTGCGTGCGAGCCAGGCGAACACGATCAGCGTCAGCACCAGCGGAATCAGCGCAAAGCCGAACACGTTGCTCCAGCCGAACGCGGCCGCCAGCACCGGTGCCAGCAATGCGGCGAACACGGTGCCGGAGTTACCGGCCCCGGCGATGCCCATGGCTTTGCCCTGGTGTTCCGCCGGGTACCACTGGGACGCCAAGGGCAGGGCGACCGCAAAGGAGGCACCGGCCATGCCCAGGAACAGGCCCAGCAGCAAGGCTTGCTCGTAGCTGTGGATCCCCAGTTTCCAGGCACAGAACAGCGCCACGATCACAATCACCTGGCCAATCAAACCTGCGGTCTTGGGCGATAGCTTATCGGCCAGCATGCCCATCAGAAAGCGCAGCAGCGCGCCGGCCAGGATCGGTGTCGCCACCACCAGGCCACGCTGTTGAGTGGTCAGCTGCAAGTCGGCGGCAATCTGCACCGCCAGCGGGCCCAGCAGGTACCAGACCATGAAGCTCAGGTCGAAATACAGGAACGCGGCGAACAGGGTCGGGGTGTGCCCGGATTTCCAGAAACTTGATTTCATCATGCACCTCAACGGTTGGGGGCTAGGGGACCAAAACGCAAAAAACGCCGCCACCAGGTTCGCGAGGGGCAAACCGGATGGGCGACGTCTTTGTCGTGGAGGGGCAACCGCCGTTGGCTACCTGTCAGGATTGTTTAGCAAGAGCTGAGCCAGATCAGCCGAGCAACTCGCTCATGGCAATAATCTGCTCCGCCACCTGGATCAGTTTCTGTTGGCGACTCATGGCCTGGCGGCGCATCAGGGTGTAGGCCTCTTCTTCATTGCAGTCCTTCATTTTCATCAACAGGCCCTTGGCCAACTCGATGCGCTTGCGCTCGGCCAACTGCTGGTCGCGGGCGTGCAGCTGGGCGCGCAGGGCCTGGTCGCTCTCGAAGCGGGCCATGGCCACGTCAAGGATCGGTTGCAGGCGCTGGGCCTGGATGCCTTCGATAATATAGGCACTGACCCCGGCCCTGATTGCCTGGCGCATCACGTTCGGGTCGTGCTCATCGGTAAACATCACGATGGGCCGGGGTTGGTCGCGGCTGACCAGCACCACTTGCTCCATCACGTCGCGACCGGGTGACTCGGTATCGATCAGGATCACGTCCGGGCGCACCGTTTCGACGCGTGCGGGCAGGTCGATGGTCAGCCCCGACTCATCGATCACTTCGAAACCAGCCTCGGTCAGCGCAGCCTTGAGGCGCCCGACCTTGCGCGCAGTGTCATTGATCAACAGGATTCGCAGCATTGTCATACCCCTTTCAGCGCAGCGCTTGGCGGCTGGCGTCATCGGCCAGGGCATGCAGGCGGAAGCTGCGGGCGTAACCGGCAGGGTCGGAGCCGTCCCAGGTCTTGCCGTCGATCAACTGGCTGCTGCGCATCTCTGAGTCGCTGGCGGCAATGCCCAGCGTCTCGGCCGCCCGGCGATACAGCGCCAGTTGCTGCACCTGCCGGGCGACGCCCAGGTAGTCAGGGTCTTCACGCAACAAGCCCCAGCGTCGGAACTGGGTCATGAACCACATACCGTCGCTGAGGTAGGGCAGGTTCACCTCGCCACCGGCGAAAAAACGCAATGCGTGGGGATCTTGCCACTGGTTGCCCAGGCCATCGTCATAGTTGCCCAGCAGTCGCGGCTCGATACAGTCCAGTGGGGCGTCCAGGTACTCGCGGGCACTGAGCAATTGCGCAGTGGAGCGGCGGTTTTCGCTGCCCTGTTCGATAAACCGGCTGGCCTCGAGGATCGCCATCACCAGCACGCGAGCGGTATTGGGATACTCGTCGACGAAGGCCTGGGTGCAGCCCAGGACTTTTTCCGGATGATCGGGCCAGATCGCCTGGCTGGTCGCCAGGGTAAAGCCTTGATTTTCCTTCACTGCGCTGGCGCTCCAGGGTTCGCCGACACAAAACCCCTCGATGCGCCCGGCTTGCAGGTGCGCAACCATCTGCGGTGGCGGCACCACTACGCTGTTCACATCCCGCAACGGATGAATGCCTTGGCTGGCCAGCCAGTAATACAACCACATGGCGTGGGTGCCGGTGGGAAATGTCTGGGCGAAGGTCAGTTTCGTCCGACTTTGGTGCACATGGCGTTCCAGTGCCTCAGGAGTGACCACACCCTGGGTTTGCAGGCCGCGGGACAGGTTGATGCTCTGGCCGTTCTGGTTCAGCCCCATCAGCACCGCCATGGGGCAGGGGGCGACACCGCCGATGCCCAGATGCACGGCATAGATCAGCCCGTAGAGACTGTGGGCGGCGTCCAGTTCGCCGCTGACCAGCTTGTCCCGCAGGTTGGCCCAGGACGACTGGCGCTTGAGATTCAGCGTGAGGCCATAGGGTTGGGCAAAGCCCTGGGTGGCGGCAACTACCAGCGAGGCGCAATCGGTCAATGCCATGAAGCCCAGATCGAGGCTGCTTTTTTCCGGGGCGTCACTGCCGTTTACCCAAGCCAGTGGATCGTTCATCAACACCTGCCTTTTTCCAGGAAAGCCGTGATTCCCTGGGGTGGCGGTGCAGGCCATTGCAGGGTAACCACGCCTATGTACGTAGGCTCGCCGAGTCTTTGGCGCGGGCCTGTTACAGAGTGCATAGCAAGGCACATGCCATGGGCTGGAGGGTGGGTTCTGCCGTCAGCTTTCCATCATGATTGAACCTCGTGCGCCTCGCAGTATGGCCGCTTCTTCAAGCCATACAGCCCGGGAATATCTACGGTGCACGCTGATTCATCTGTAACGATCAAATACCGCTTGCTGTACCTCGGGCTGATCTGTGGCGTGTTGTTGCCGGGCAGTCGAGCTGCCTGGTGCGAGGCGTACCAGGCACGGTATGAAGGCCTGCGCACCTTCAGCCGTGCCCCATTGCCGCCCACGACCGTACTGGCGCAGTTGACCACCGCGCAACTTGAGCCTGTGCAACGTGCGTTCCTGCAAACAGATCCTGAGTTTTCCCCCTGAAAAAGGCCTTTGTCCATGCACCTGGAAATACTGTTGCAGGAACAACTGATCAGCCGCAAGCGTCTGGCTGCGTTCGCACCGGGGAAGGTGCTGCCCTTGGATCCAGGGGTAACCCGATGTGTGGAGGTGCGGGTCAATGGGCAACTGATGGCATTGGGTGAGCTGGTGCAACTGGAGGACCGGCTGGGAGTGGAGTTGCAGGAGACCTATCAGGAGTGGATCTCTCAATAAGGGCGGGTAGCGAATTGTCCTACCGGAGGGTGCAAAAAAAAGTCGGCTGAATGGGTTTTGTCCTAGCGCAGGCCGAAGTGCCGATTTCTATAGTTGTGACATTGGCGCGAGCTGGCACAGGAAATAAGGATTTTGAATGGCAGTAGTCGAATGCAGAGGTGTGTATGGTCGTCGTGACTGCTGAACCTGCGACTTCCCTGGTCTTTGCTCGCTGGACTTTGCATGGCGATGGCCGGTTGACGGGCGGGCACGCGGATATTCAGTTGCCACCCAAGGAGGGGCAGGTTCTGCGTCTGCTGCTGGCCTCCGGTGGCACGTTGATGACCAAGGACCGTTTGTTGGAACTGGCCTGGTCCCGGGGCGAGGTGGCCGATGAGTCACTGACGCGATGCATTTACTCCCTGCGCAAGCACCTGGGTGCTGACAAAGGGTTTATCAAGACGATCTACGGCAAGGGGTATCGCTTTACCTGCCCGGTGCGGGTGGTGAGCGACCCATCAAGGCGCGTTGTGCACGTGTGCTCATTCTGCGGTCAGGCCAGCAATGCTTAAGGGGGGAAGCAGGAGCCTGCTGTTCGGCTTGCTGATGGGCAGCAACCAGGCACTGGCCTATTGCTGGGACGAAATGGCCCGGCGATACGATCTGGAACCTGAGTTGTTGCAGGCCATCGCTGCGGTAGAGTCGGGTTACCGCTCCCAGGCCATGAACTACACCAACCGCAACGGCACGCGTGATATCGGCCTGATGCAGATCAACAGCATCCACCTGCCGCGTTTGCTCAAGCAGGGCATTACCGAAGAGCGTCTGCTGAACGAGCCCTGCCTGTCAGTGGAGGTCGGTGCCTCGATCCTGGCTGAGTTTATCCAGCGTTTCGGATATAACTGGACGGCGGTGGGTGCCTACAACGTCGGGCCGGGTTCAGGCCCGCAGCGTGAGGCACTACGCCTGCGGTACGCGGAAAGGATCTGGGTGCGTTATGAAGCGCTGGTTTCGCAGCGTCAATGAGATCAGCGCGGCGCGCCTCGCATGCGGCCCGCCACCCCGGCTATAATCGGCGCCACCTTTTGCCGCCATCCGAGTCTAGCCCGCCCATGTATACCTTGGCCCGCCAGCTGTTGTTCAAACTCTCCCCGGAAACCTCCCACGATCTGTCCCTGGACCTGATCGGTGCCGGTGGCCGCCTGGGACTCAATGGCCTGGTATGCAAGGCGCCGGCGAAAATGCCGGTGTCGGTGATGGGGCTGGATTTCCCTAACCCGGTCGGCCTGGCAGCCGGCCTGGACAAGAACGGCGCGGCCATCGATGGGTTCGCGCAGCTGGGGTTCGGCTTTGTCGAAATCGGCACCGTGACCCCGCGGCCACAACCGGGCAATCCCAAACCACGCATTTTCCGCTTGCCGGAAGCCGAGGCGATCATCAATCGCATGGGTTTCAACAATCTGGGCGTCGACCATCTGCTGGCGCGGGTCCAGGCGGCGAAGTACACAGGCATCCTTGGTATCAACATTGGCAAGAACTTCGATACGCCGGTTGAGCGCGCGGTGGATGACTACCTGATCTGCCTGGACAAGGTCTATGCCCACGCCAGCTATGTCACCGTCAACGTCAGCTCGCCGAATACGCCGGGCCTGCGCAGCCTGCAATTTGGTGACTCCCTCAAGCAACTGCTCGAAGCCTTGCGCCAACGCCAGGAAGATCTGGCCGTGCGCCACGGCAAGCGCGTGCCTTTGGCGATCAAGATCGCGCCGGACATGAGCGATGAAGAAACCGTGCTGGTGGCCCAGGCCCTGGTGGAGTCGGGGATGGACGCAGTGATTGCAACCAACACTACCCTCAGCCGCGTGGGCGTCGAAGGCCTGGCTCATGGTGACGAGGCGGGCGGCCTGTCGGGCGCGCCGGTGCGGGACAAGAGCACCCATATCGTCAAGGTGCTGGCGGCCGAGTTGGCTGGGCGTTTGCCGATCATCGCGGTGGGCGGTATCACCGAAGGCAAGCACGCTGCCGAAAAGATCGCGGCTGGCGCGAGCCTGGTGCAGTTGTATTCAGGGTTTATCTACAAGGGGCCGGCGCTGATACGCCAGTCGGTGGATGCCATCGCTGCCTTGCGCTGATGCATACGCTAATCGGCAGGTAATAAAAAGGGCTCCATAAAGGAGCCCCTGGGCCGAAGCCCGCCGCCCGGATGGGGCGCGCGTGGTTAAGTCGTTACATATTCAGAGGTGTGTGTCGGAATTTAAATGCCCTGATTAGCCGACGGCGTGAAGTTCGTTGAGTCTGTGGATGCCCGCAGTGCCAGTCATACCGTCCCAGTTGTCGCCGCGTCCTTCTCGCCAGCCGTTGATCCAGGCTTGGCGTACCGACGGTAGAGTAAATGGGCAAAGCTCACGGGATTTTCCATGAACACCATATTGATATCCGCGTAAAAATGCTCTTTCCAACGGATCACGCTTAAGTCTTCTCATAGGGTGTTTCCCTCACTTGTTGACTGTCTAGATATCCTTCGGCCTTGTCCAAGGCCGGGCAGAGTTTTTCTGCCGTTGGTGGGCTCGCTGCCGGCGTGGCGAGCCGATGTGTCGGCGTCGTTACGGCGCCAACCTGTGTTGAGTTCTAACCAATAGGTCACATGGATTCAATGATCGTTTTGTCATAAGCACGTAACGATAACGATGCTATAGCCATAAGCTGGGATGGCTTTTCGTCCCTTTTATTGGGCAAAGCCAGCTATGATGTGCCCTGCAAAGAGAAAGGGTTTAATCCTTTAGTGAGAATTTCCGCCTGTTGCAGTCGGTTATTATTCGACGAAGGGTCAGAATATTTCGTTTTGTTGCGGATGTAATCGCTAAAAAGTTCTCTCTGCCCCGTCAATAAAGGCCCGAGGGCCCGTCAGACGGGGTGGGACGGCACATTCGTGCCACGCGAGCACTCTTCAAGAAAAGTGCTTGATTGAAAACCGAGCCGGCGATGCGTCGCCCGTTCATTTATTGCTGAAAAGCCTGGAATGCCCCATGTCGGACCGTTTTGAACTCTTCCTCACTTGCCCCAAGGGCCTCGAAGGCCTGCTGATCGAGGAAGCCGTCGGGCTTGGCCTTGAGGAAGCCCGCGAGCACACCTCAGCTGTGCGCGGCATGGCCGACATGGAAACCGCCTATCGCCTGTGCCTGTGGTCACGCCTGGCCAACCGTGTGCTGCTGGTGCTCAAGCGCTTCCCGATGAAGGACGCCGAAGACCTCTACCATGGTGTGCTGGATATCGAATGGGCCGACCACATGGTGCCCGATGGCAGCCTGGCGGTGGAGTTCAGCGGTCATGGCTCGGGCATCGACAACACCCACTTCGGCGCGCTGAAGGTCAAGGATGCGATTGTCGACAAGCTGCGCACCCCGACCGGCGAACGTCCGTCCATCGACAAAATCAACCCGGACCTGCGCATTCACCTGCGCCTGGACCGTGGCGAAGCGATCCTGTCCCTGGATCTGTCCGGCCACAGCCTGCACCAGCGCGGCTACCGCCTGCAGCAGGGCGCGGCACCGTTGAAGGAGAACCTGGCGGCAGCGATTTTGATCCGCGCCGGCTGGCCACGCATTGCCGCCGAAGGCGGCGCTCTGACTGACCCGATGTGCGGCGTCGGCACCTTCCTGGTCGAAGGCGCGATGATCGCCGCCGACATGGCCCCCAACCTCAACCGCGAACTGTGGGGCTTCACCACCTGGCTGGGCCACGTCCCGGCGCTGTGGAAGAAGCTGCACAGCGAGGCCACCGAACGCGCGGCCATCGGCATGAACAAACCGCCGTTGTGGGTACGCGGCTACGAAGCTGACCCACGCCTGATCCAGCCGGCACGCAACAACATCGAGCGCGCTGGCCTGAGCCATTGGATCAAGGTGTACCAGGGCGAAGTCGGCACCTTCGAGCCGCGCCCGGACCAGAACCAGAAAGGCCTGGTGATCTGCAACCCGCCCTACGGCGAGCGCCTGGGTGACGAAGCCAGCCTGTTGTACCTCTACCAGAACCTCGGCGAGCGCCTGCGCCAGGCCTGCATGGGCTGGGAAGCGGCGGTGTTCACCGGCGCGCCGGACCTGGGCAAGCGCATGGGCATCCGCAGTCACAAGCAGTATTCCTTCTGGAACGGCGCATTGCCGTGCAAATTGCTGCTGATCAGGGTCAACCCGGATCAGTTCGTCACCGGCGAACGCCGTACCCCGGAACAGCGCCAGGCCGAGCGTGAGCAAGCGGCATACGACCAGGCCCCGACCGAGCCGGTAGAGCGCCAGTACAACAAGAACGGCAACCCGATCAAGCCGGCCCCGGCGCCCGTGGTAGAACAGGCGCGCTTGAGCGAAGGCGGGCAGATGTTTGCCAACCGCCTGCAAAAGAACCTCAAGCTCTTGGGCAAATGGGCCAAGCGTGAAGGCGTGGATTGCTACCGTGTGTATGACGCTGACATGCCTGAATACTCCATGGCTATCGACCTGTACCACGATTGGGTGCACGTGCAGGAGTACGCCGCGCCGAAATCCATCGACCCGGAAAAAGCTTCGGCCCGCATGTTCGATGCCCTGGCAGCGATTCCCCAGGCACTCAACGTCGACAAGAACCGCGTGGTGGTCAAGCGTCGTGAGCGCCAGAGCGGTACCAAGCAATACGAACGCCAGAGCGCCCAGGGCAAGTTCACCGAAGTCAGCGAAGGCGGCGTGCAGTTGCTGGTCAACCTCACCGACTACCTGGATACCGGCCTGTTCCTCGATCACCGCCCGATGCGCATGCGTATCCAGAAGGAAGCGGCGGGCAAGCGCTTCCTCAACCTGTACTGCTACACCGCCACCGCCAGTGTGCACGCCGCCAAGGGAGGTGCGCGCAGCACCACCAGCGTAGACCTGTCCAAGACCTACCTGGACTGGGCGCGTCGCAACTTCTCGCTCAACGGTTTCTCCGACAAAAACCGGCTGGAGCAGGGTGACGTCATGGCATGGCTGGAGGCCAGCCGCGATGAGTTCGATATGATTTTCATCGACCCGCCGACCTTCTCCAACTCCAAGCGCATGGAAGGCATCTTCGACGTGCAGCGTGACCACGTGCAATTGCTCGACCTGGCCATGGCCCGCCTGGCACCGGGTGGCGTGTTGTACTTCTCCAACAACTTCCGCAAGTTCCAGCTGGAAGACAACCTCAGTGAACGCTATGCGGTCGAGGAGATCAGCGACAAGACCATCGACCCGGATTTTGCGCGCAATGCGAAGATCCACCGGGCCTGGAAAATCACCGCACGCTGATTAAACATCAGGCGTTCTGAATGCGCTGAGTATCCAGTGTGGGAGGGGGCTCGCTCCCGATAGCAGAGTGTCAGTCACTCGATGTATTGACTGATACACCTCTATCGGGAGCAAACCCTCTCCACATCAAGCGCCCGCAGTTTTTACGCTGGTCAAACCCTGGGCCAATGGCTATAACTGAAAGCCTAGCCATAGTGACGCCCCCGCACGCTGGCGTTGCGAGTGTTGCCCATGCCGATGCAAGCCGGTCGCCCGAAAATCCTTGGTTTTATCAGTGAGCAGGCGTCGGCCTGGCTGGTGGCGTTGGTCGTACTGTCGGTCGGTAGCGCGTTGACGGTGGTTGTCGCGTGGGCGGCGGCCGACCTGTATCAGCAGCAGGTGCACCAGCGTTTCCAATTGTTGGTCAACGAACGCTTCACTCGTATTCAGGAACGTTTCGAAGACCAGGAACAACGCCTGGGTAGCTTGCAGCGTTTCTTCGCCAATTCCGCTGATGTGTCCCGTAGCGAGTTCGACGGTTTTGCCCAGCCGCTGCTGCTGCATGCCCGTGCCTATTCCTGGGCGCCGCGGGTATTTCGCGAGCAGCGCAGCCAGTTTGAACAACAAATCTCCCGCCAGCGCGGCGTACCTTTTGCGATCCGTGAACTGAATGCCTTGGGCGAGTTGGTGCCGGCCACCGAGCGCGATGAATACGTCCCGGTACTCTACAGCCAGACGCAAAGCCTGCTGGGCGCCCCCTTGGGTTTTGACCTGCTGGCCCAGCCCTTGCGCCGCTCAGCCCTGGAACGTGCGCAACAAAGCGGCAAGCCTGCGGTGTCACAACCCATGCAATTGGTGGGTGTCGAACCTGCCTATGCGGCCGGGGTGTTGCTGGTAGCGCCGGTCAGCAAAGCTGGCGATACCGAGCCCTACGGGTTTGTCATGGCGGTGATCAGCATGCGCCAGCTGGTGACCGACGGTTTACCCAAGCCGAACCGCGATAACCTGGTGATGCAGATCGTCGATACTTCCGACAGCCAGCAGCGGGAGTTATATGCGTCGAGCAATGCACTGGGCAACAGTGACCTGTCGTCTACGCGCCGTCTTGCCCTCGGTGACCATGTCTACGCCCTGAGCGTGCGTGCGAGCCAGGTGTTCGACATGGCGAATCACTCGTCGATGAACACCGTCCTGGCCATGGGCGTGCTGCTCAGTGCCTTGCTCAGTGCCTTGCTCTACGTGTTGGTCAGCCAGCGCCAGCGCGCGTTGAAACTGGTGGAGCAGCGTACCGTGCAGTTGCGCTTGCGAGAGCAGGAGTTACGTGGGGCTCATGGTCAGCTGCGCAGTGTGCTGAACGCGGCGACCCAAGTGGCGATCATCGCTACCGACTTGCGCGGTGTGATCAACACCTTCAACGCTGGCGCCGAACGCATGCTGGGGTTCAAGAGCGAAGAGGTGCTGGGCCGCCTGAAGTTGGAAAGCCTGCACCTGGCCTCGGAACTTGAAGCACGCGCTGTGCCCTTGAGTGCGGCGTTGGGCAAGCGCATCCCGCCGAGCCAGGCGATGCTGGTGGAAACCCCCGACAGTCAACATGAAGCCCGCGAATGGACGCTGCAGCGCAAGGACGGCAGCCAACTGACCGTCAACATGCTGGTAACGGTACTGCTGGACGACTACGGCCTATGGGTCGGGCATTTGGCGATTTACCTGGACATCACCGCGCAGAAGGGCGCCTACGAAGCCCTTGCCGCGCGGGACCGCTTGCTGAAAAAGCTCAGCAGTCACGTGCCTGGCGGAATCTTCCAGTTCACCCTGGAACCCCAGGACAACTGGCGTTTCATCTACGCCAGCCAAGGCATGCGCGATATCTATGAAATTGAACTCGGCGTGTTGCAACAGGATGCGCGCACGGTGTTCGAGCGCATTCACCCGTTGGACGCCGAGCGGGTGCGGGCGTCGATTCGTTTGTCGGCCCTGCAATTGAGCCACTGGCGCGAAGAGTACCGCGTGCAATTGCCGCAGCGAGGCCTGCGCTGGATACGCGGCGAGGCGACACCGGAGGAATTACCGGGAGGCGGTACGCTTTGGCACGGCTATGTCTCGGACATTTCCGATCTGAAGCGGGTCGAGGAAGAGCTGCGTGCGCTGTCCATCACCGATTCATTGACGGGCATTTATAACCGCCGTTATTTCCAGGATCGCCTCAAGGTCGAGATGCTCCGCCTTAACCGCAGCGCCGGTACTCTGTCGTTGATCATGCTCGATATCGATCACTTCAAGCGAATCAACGACCAGCACGGCCACGCCATGGGTGACCGCGTATTGCAGGAGTTGTGCAAGCGCATTGGCCAGCGTTTGCGGCGTACCGATGTCTTCTGCCGGGTGGGCGGCGAAGAGTTCGCGGTGCTGTGCCCCGGCACCGATGGCGCCCAGGCTTATAGCCTGGCGACGCAGTTGTGGCAGTCGTTGCGCAATACGTCGATGGAACCGGTGGGTATCGTCACCGCCAGCTTTGGCGTGGCCAGTTGGCGGGCCGATGAGGATATAGATGGGTTGCTGCTGCGTGCGGATTCGGCGGTGTATGTGGCCAAGCAGGCGGGCAGGGACCGGGTCGAGGCGTGTGGGAGTGGGCAAGCCCTAATGCCTGTAGGAGCGAGCTTGCTCGCGAAAAAGCCATAGACGCCGCGTTTATTCAGGAAGCACGCGTTAACGTTGACGATTTTCGCGAGCAAGCTCGCTCCTACAGGGTGATGTGATGCTTTAGAGAACCGGCGCGGCCGCCACCGCCTTCGGCTGGCGATACAGGTCCAGCAACACCTGGTCCAGCACCGACGAGGCACCCCATGGTTTGTTGTCATTGAGGATCGCTACCACCGCCCAGGTATTGCCGTTGTTGTCGCGGCTGAACCCGGCGATGGCACGCACGGTATTCAATGTGCCGGTCTTCACATGGGCTTCGCCGCGCATGGCGGTGGTCTTCAAACGTTTACGCATGGTGCCGTCGGTACCGGCGATCGGCATCGAGCTGATGTATTCCGCCGCATAGGGGCTTCTCCAGGCCGCTTGCAGCATGGCCGCCATCTCGCGGGCGCTGACTCGTTCGGCGCGGGACAGGCCTGAGCCGTTCTCCATCACCAGGTGCGGCGCGGTGATGCCTTTCTTCACCAGCCACTGGCGCACGACGCGTTGCGCGGCCTTGGCATCGTCCCCATCGGCATCGTTGCGAAACTGCGCGCCCAGGCTCAGGAACAACTGCTGGGCCATGGTGTTGTTGCTGTACTTGTTGATGTCGCGGATGATTTCCGCCAGGTCCGGCGAGAACGCACGGGCCAGGACCTTGGCATCCTTGGGCACCGGCGCCTGGATATCACGGCCCTGGATGGTGCCGCCCAACTCCTTCCAGATTGCACGCACGGCACCGGCGGTGTAGGTGGCGTGGTCAAGCAGTGACAGGTAGGTCTGCGAGCTGCAGCCATCCGCCAGTTGGCCGCTGACAGTCACGGTCACACTGCCGTCAGCGGCAGTCACGGGGCTGTAGCGCACGTCACCGGTGCACTGCTTGGCGTTGGTGGCTTTCACTTGGTTGTCGATGCGAATGCTGGCAATCGGCGGTTCGACCGACACGATGACCCTTCCCGAATCATTGCGGGTCACGAAGCGCAGGGCCTTGAGGTTGACCAGCAAGGCGTCGGGCTTGACCAGGAACGGCTTGTTTTCGTCGTTGCCATCGTCGTTGAACTCAGGCAATTGCGGTTGGTTGAAGAAGTTGCGGTCCAGTACCAGGTCGCCAGTGACTTGCTGCACGCCATTGGCGCGCAGGTCGCGCATCAGCAACCAGAGTTTTTCCATGTTCAGCTTGGGGTCGCCACCGCCCTTGAGGTACAGGTTGCCGCGCAACACGCCGCCGCTGAGGGTACCGTCGGTGTAGAACTCGGTCTTCCACTGGTGGTTGGGGCCGAGCATTTCCAGGGCCGCGTAGGTGGTGACCAGCTTCATGGTGGAGGCCGGGTTCACTGAGACATCGGCATTGAACACAGTGGGGGTGCCGGGGCCGTTCAGCGGCAGCATCACCAGGGACAGCGCGGTGTTTTGCAGCTTGGCTTTCTGCAGGGCCTGGGCAACGCTGGGCGGCAGGGTGGTATTAATCGGGGCAGCAGTGGCGCAGAAGGCCAGTGGCAAGAGAAAACCGGCGAATAACACTGAACGTAAAGATTTGATCATAAGAGGTAAAACCCTACTGCTGAGGAGGGTGAAAAGGTGAGGGGTATGAAAGAAAATCCCTCAATGGTCACGAAAGTGTCGGCATTATGCCCCAAGCTGGAACCACTTGTAGCTCAACGATAGCTGCTAATCGCGGTTTTTTTGTCGGCTTTTGCCCGCCCGTCCCAGAGAGTCGGGCAATTGCCGCCTTAAACTGCTAAAGTGCCGCCCGTTATTACTTATGAGGATTGTTCCAATGGCGACTAACCGTTCCCAGCGTCTGCGCAAAAAACTGTGCGTTGATGAATTTCAAGAGCTGGGTTTCGAACTGAACCTGGACTTCAAAGAAGGCCTGAGTGAAGAAGCTATCGACGCTTTCCTCGAAGCATTCATCAAAGAAGCCATGGAAGCCAACGGTCTGGGCTATGTCGGCGGCGACGACTACGGTCTGGTTTGCCTGCAGAAGCGTGGCTCGGTTTCCGAAGAGCAGCGCGCTGCTGTTGAGGCCTGGCTGAAAACCCGTTCCGAGCTGACCAAGGCTGAAGTCAGCCCGCTGCTGGACGTGTGGTATCCGGAAAAGCCGATCAACGCGGCCAAGTGATACTAAATAAAACGGCGACCTGCTGAGGGTCGCCGTTTTTTTATGCCTTGCGCCAATTCAGAATCAGCAGCGTCAACACCCCCGCCACAATCCCCCAGAACGCCGAACCGATGGAAAACAACGTCAAGCCTGACGCCGTGACCATAAAGGTGATCAGCGCCGCTTCCCGTTCCTTCGGCTCATTCATGGCAATGCTCAGCCCATTGATGATCGAGCCAAACAGCGCCAGGGCTGCAATCGACAGTACCAATTCCTTTGGCAGCGCTGCGAACAGTGCCGCCAACGTGGCGCCGAATACTCCGGCAATCCCGTAGAACACCCCGCACCACACCGCTGCGGTATAGCGCTTGTTGCGGTCTTCATGGGCATGGGGCCCGGTGCAGATCGCCGCGCTGATCGCCGCCAGGTTGATTCCGTGGGAGCCGAACGGAGCCAGCACCAGCGAGGCCAGGCCGGTGGTGGTGATCAGCGGCGACGCCGGCACGTTGTAGCCGTCGGCCCGCAGTACGGCAACACCCGGCATGTTCTGCGAGGTCATGGCCACCACGAACAGCGGGATGCCGATGCTGATGGTCGCCGCCAATGAGAAGTGCGGCGTAGTCCACACCGGCGTCGCCACTTCCAGATGAAAGCCGCTGAAATCCAGCAACCCCATCAGCCCTGACAGCAGGGTGCCGATTACCAACGCAGCGAGCACGGCGTATCGCGGTGAAAGTCGCTTGATGACCAGGTAGGTGAAAAACATTCCCAGCACCAGTGCGGTGCGATGCTGCGCGGCGACGAAAATTTCGCTGCCGATCTTGAACAGGATCCCCGCCAGCAGCGCCGCCGCCAGCGACGCCGGGATCCGCTTGACCAGCTTTTCAAAGCTGCCGGTCAGCCCGCAGAGCGTCACCAGCACCGCGCAGGTGATGTAGGCGCCGATGGCCTCGCCATAACTCACGCCGCCTAAGCTTGTGATCAACAGCGCCGCGCCGGGTGTGGACCAGGCGATGGTGATAGGCGTGCGATAGCGCAGGGACAGGCCAATGCTGCACACCGCCATGCCGATGGAAATCGCCCAGATCCACGAGGAAATCTGCGCGGTGGTCAAGCCGGCGGCCTGGCCGGCCTGAAACATCAGCACCAGGGAGCTGGTATAGCCGGTCATCATGGCGATAAAGCCGGCGACGATGGCCGAGGCGGAAGTGTCGGCCAGCGGGCGCAAGGGCGCTTGGGTAGCATCGGTCATGGAGGGGTATTCCTTTTACCTGGGATTTGCCGGTGGTGGCGCGGATTCAAGCCTAAACTCAAACGTAACGAGTCATTGCAATACAGCCGGGGCCGCAAACAGCCGTACAGTGTGTTGGCGCATCGGGTTGTGTACAATGTGCACTGTTTTTAGGTGATACTTGCCAGCGTAGCGTCGTTGCCGTATTACCGTTATTTCGCCGCCGTTCTCCAAACCCGAGTGCCCATGAACGAACAGTTGCAACCTCTCAAGAAACAACCGCGATCCGGCAAGGCCGGTCGCAGCGGAACCCAGGACGATATCGTCTACGCGCATATCTTCGAGGCGATCCTTGAACAACGCCTGGCGCCCGGAACCAAATTGAGTGAAGAGGCACTGGGCGAGATCTTCGGCGTGAGCCGCACCATCATCCGCCGTGCGCTGTCGCGCCTGGCCCATGAGGGCGTGGTGCTGCTGCGGCCCAATCGCGGCGCGGTAGTTGCCAGCCCAAGCGTGGAAGAAGCGCGCCAGGTATTCATGGCCCGGCGCCTGGTGGAGCGGGCGATCACCGAGTTGGCGGTGCAGCACGCTACCGCTGAGCAATTGGCTGAGTTGCGCCAGATGGTCAATGACGAGCGCGACAGCTTCTCCCGCGGTGATCGCGGTGCGGGCATCCGTCTTTCGGGCGAATTCCACTTGAAACTGGCCGAGGCAGCAAAGAACGCGCCGCTGATCAGCTTCCAGCGCAGCCTGGTGTCCCAGACCTCATTGATCATCGCCCAGTACGAAAGCGGCAACCGCTCGCACTGTTCGTATGATGAACACACCCAGTTGATCGACGCGATCGAAGCCCGTGATGCGGTGCTGGCGGTGAACTTGATGATGCATCACATGGATCACATCGACAGCAAGCTCAACCTCGATGAGGAAAGCGCGTCGGATGACCTGCATGCGGTGTTCTCGCATTTATTGCAGACCAAAAAGCCCGGGCGCTCGTCGGTAAAACTGTAATCTCCCTGATTCACTGGGGGATAAAAATGTGGGAGGGGGCTTGCTCCCGATAGCAGAGTGTCAGTAGCAGATAGGCTGACTGACACACCGCTATCGGGAGCAAGCCCCCTCCCACATTGGTTTTGTGTTGTGGCTGGGTTCAGCGTTGATGCACCAACTGTCCGGCTGCATAGGTCTGCAACACCGTCCGATCATCCCCCAGCGTCATCAATACAAACAATGTCTCGGCAATGTTGTTCGCCTGCTTCAAGCGATAGCTCAGCAGCGGCGTGGCGTTGTAGTCCAGCACCAGAAAGTCCGCATCCGTGCCCGGCTGCAACGTGCCGATCTTGTCTTCCAGGCGCAACGCCCGCGCACCCCCCAGGGTCGCCAGGTACAGCGACTTGAACGGGCTCAACCGTGCCCCCTGCAACTGCATGACCTTGTAGGCTTCATTCAGTGTTTGCAGGAGCGAGAAGCTGGTACCGCCACCCACGTCGGTGCCCAGGCCCACGTTCAGTTTGTGTTTCTCCGCCATCGGCAGGTTGAACAAACCACTGCCGAGAAAGAGGTTCGACGTCGGGCAGAATGCGACTGCCGAGCCGGCCTCTGCCAAGCGTGCGCACTCGTCATCGCAAAGGTGCACGCCATGGGCAAATACCGAGCGCTCGCCCAGCAGTTTGTAATGGTCATACACATCCAGGTAGCCGCTGCGTTCCGGGAACAGTTCCTTCACCCACTCGACTTCCTGCTTGTTCTCACTGATGTGGGTCTGCATGTACAGGTCCGGGTATTCCCCCAGCAGTTTCCCGGCCAGCGTCAATTGCTCTGGTGTGCTGGTGGGGGCAAAGCGTGGCGTCACCGCGTAATGCAGGCGGCCTTTGCCGTGCCAGCGTTCGATCAGCGCCTTGCTTTCCTGATAGCCGGATTCGGGCGTGTCAGTCAGATAGTCCGGCGCATTGCGGTCCATCATCACCTTGCCGGCAATCATGCGCAGGTCGAGCTTCTCGGCCGCTTCAAAGAATGCATTCACCGATTGCGGGTGCACGCTGCCGAACACCAGCGCGGTGGTGGTGCCATTGCGCAGCAGTTCCTTGATGAAGATATCCGCGACTTCCTCGGCGTGGGCCTTGTCGGCGAACTGGCTTTCACACGGGAAGGTGTAGGTGTTGAGCCAGTCCAGCAACTGTTCGCCATAGGCGCCGACCATGCCGGTCTGCGGCAGGTGGATATGGGTGTCGATCAGGCCGGGGGTGATCAGTGCGTCCTGGTAGTGGGTGATGTCGATATCGGCAGGCAGGCTCGGCAGCAGATCGCTGGCGTGACCGAGCGCGCTGATCTGACCGTTATCGATCACCAGCAGGCCGTCTTCGAAATACTCGTAGGAGGCTTCGATGCCAACGACGGCAGGGTCGTCGATGCTATGCAGGATGGCGGCACGGTAGGCTTTGCGAGTCAAAGGCATGGTTATCTCAATTTAGATAGCTTGGCTGCGGCGCGAAGCCGGCAGCAATTTGGCAATGGGTTCGGCGCCGGCAGTGTGCTGGCCGAAATTGGCGTTATAGGTGGCGATGATTTCGCCGGCGATGGAAATGGCGATCTCCACGGGCAACTTGCCCTTCACCTCGGTGAGGCCCATGGGGCAGCGCATGCGTTGCAACTGCGCGGTGTCGAAGCCACGATCACGCAGACGGTGTTCGAATTTCACGCGCTTGGTCTTCGAACCGATCAGGCCGAAGTAGGCGAAGTCATTGCGCTTGAGCAGGGCGGCAGTGAGTTCCAGGTCCAGCGCATGATTGTGGGTCATGACGATGCAGTAACTGCCTGCTGGCAGGTCGGCAATTTCATCGACCGGCTCTTCGCTGATGATTTTACGCACGCCTTGGGGGATGTGCTGCGGGAACTCCTGATCGCGGGAGTCGATCCAGCGCACTCGGCACGGCAGGCTCGCCAGTAACGGCACCAGCGCACGACCGACGTGGCCGGCACCGAATACCGCAATCTGCGCCTGCACCTGTCCCATGGGCTCGAACAGCAGCACAGTCACGCCACCGCAGCACTGGCCGAGGCTGGCACCGAGGCTGAAGCGTTCCAGGTGGGTGGTCTGCTGGCCGCGGGCGAGCATGTCGCGGGCGAGCTGCATCGCCTTGTATTCCAGGTGCCCACCGCCGATGGTGTCGAAGGTATGGGCGGCGCTGATTACCATCTTGGAGCCGGCATTGCGCGGCGTGGAGCCGAGCTCTTCGATGATGGTCACCAGGACGCAGGGTTCGCCCTGGTCTTGCAGGGTGGCGAGGGCGCTGATCCAGTTGTTCATGTTCACCTCAACATTACTGTTGTCAGTTCGGTCGTCATCGGGAGCAAGCCCCCTCCCACATTTGCTCTGTGAATACCTTCAAATGTGGGAGGGGGCTTGCTCCCGATGGCAGCGCCGCGGTCTAGAGCGAAGCCATCTCAGTTTCAGCCTCAATGGCCTTCACCGCCTGCACCTGCCGCATCTGCTCACACCCCCACAACACCCGCTCCGGCGTCGCCGGCGCATCGATCTTGGGCTGCTGGCGATAGTCAGCCAAGCTCGCCACCGCGTCCTTGATCGCACACCACGAAGCAATCCCGAGCATGAACGGCGGCTCACCCACGGCCTTGGAATGAAACACCGTGTCTTCCGGGTTCTTGCGGTTTTCCACCAGCTTGACCCGCAGGTCCAGCGGCATGTCTGCTACGGCGGGGATCTTGTAGCTGGCCGGGCCGTTAGTCATGAGCTTGCCCTTGTCGTTCCACACCAGCTCTTCCATGGTCAGCCAGCCCATGCCCTGGATAAAGCCGCCTTCGACCTGGCCGATGTCGATGGCCGGGTTCAGCGAGGCGCCCACGTCGTGGAGGATGTCGGTGCGCAGCATCTTGTATTCGCCGGTCAGGGTGTCGACGATCACTTCGCAGCAGGCGGCGCCGAAGGCGAAGTAGTAGAACGGCCGGCCACGCGCCTGGCTGCGGTCGTAGAAGATTTTCGGGGTCTTGTAGAAGCCGGTGCTCGACAGCGAGACCTGGGCGAAATACGCCTGCTGGATCAACGTTTCGAACGTCAGGATTTGTTGGCGAACACGCACATGACCGTTGCGGAACTGCACGTCCGCTTCGCTGACGTCGTACTTGCGCGCGGCGAATTCCACCAGGCGCTGCTTGATGGTCTCGGCGGCATTCTGCGCGGCCTTGCCGTTAAGGTCCGCACCGCTGGAAGCGGCAGTGGGCGAGGTGTTGGGCACCTTGTCGGTGTTGGTGGCAGTGATCTGTACGCGGTCGATGTCCACCTGGAACACTTCAGCCACCACCTGGGCGACCTTGGTGTTCAAGCCCTGGCCCATCTCGGTGCCGCCGTGGTTCAGGTGGATGCTGCCGTCGGTGTAGATGTGGATCAACGCACCGGCCTGGTTAAGGAAGCTGGCGGTAAAGGAAATGCCGAATTTCACCGGGGTCAGCGCCAGGCCCTTTTTCAGGATCGGGCTGTGGGCGTTGTACAGGCGAATCGCTTCGCGGCGCTCGGCGTACTGGCTGCTGGCTTCGAGCTCGGCGGTCATCTCTTGGAGCATGTTGTGTTCGACGGTCTGGTAGTAATGGGTGACGTTGCGCTCGGTCTTGCCGTAGTAATTGGCCTTGCGCACCGCCAACGGATCGAGGGCCAGATGGCGAGCGATGGCGTCCATCACTTCCTCGATGGCGACCATGCCCTGGGGGCCGCCGAAGCCGCGGTAGGCGGTGTTGGACGCGGTGTTGGTCTTGCAGCGATGGCCGTTGACGGTGGCGTCGCCCAGGTAATAGGAATTGTCCGCGTGGAACATGGCGCGGTCGACAATCGAGTTGGACAGGTCCGGCGAGCAGCCGCAGTTACCCGCCAGTTCCAGGTTGATGCCGTGCAGGCGGCCGCTGTCGTCGAAGCCCACGTCGTATTCGATATAGAAAGGGTGGCGCTTGCCGGTCATGAGCATGTCTTCGACCCGTGGCAGGCGCATCTTGGTCGGCTGGCCGGTAAGGCGCGCCACCACCGCGCACAGGCAGGCCGGGCTGGCGGCCTGGGTTTCCTTGCCGCCAAAACCACCGCCCATGCGGCGCATGTCGACCACGATCTTGTTCATCGACACGTCGAGTACTTCGGCCACCAGCTTCTGCACTTCGGTAGGGTTTTGCGTGGAACAGTAGACGATCATGCCGCCGTCTTCGGTGGGCATGACCGAGGAAATCTGGGTTTCCAGATAGAAGTGTTCCTGGCCGCCGATGTGCAGGGTGCCCTGGATACGGTGCTTGGCGCTCGCCAGCGCCGCGGCCGAATCGCCGCGTTGGTGGGTGTGGCTGTCGAGCACGAAATGCTTGTTGCGAAAGGCCTCGACTACATCCAGCACCGGCTCCAGGTCTTCATATTCGATCACCGCCGCCATCGCCGCCTTGCGCGCAGTCTCCAAGTCGCGGGCCGCCACGGCCAGCACCACCTGGCCGACGAACTGCACGGTGTCGATGGCCAGCAACGGGTCGCCGGGCATCAATGGGCCGATGTCTTTCAGGCCCGGTACGTCTTCATGGGTGATGACAATGCGCACGCCATCAAAGGCGTAGCAGGGCGCAGTGTCGATGCTGAGGATGCGGGCGTGGGCACGGTCGGACAGGCGCGCATACAGGTGCAACTGGTTGGGAAATTCCAGGCGGTCATCGATGTACTGCGCTTCGCCGCTGACGTGCTTGGCGGCGCTGTCATGCTTGACGCTGCGGCCGACCCCGGAGGTCAAGTCCCGGGCAAACAGCTCGGCCAGTTCGGCCTGGGTCTTTACGACGGCGTGATGGTTAGACATATGCGGTCACCCGAGTCTCGATGTGCGGCGTTTGCAGCTCGATGAAGTATTTGCGCAGCAGGTTCTGCGCGCTGAGCAGGCGGTATTCCTTGCTGGCGCGGAAGTCCGACAGCGGCGTGAAATCCTCGGCCAGGGCGACGCAGGCTTTTTCCACGGCGGCGCTATTCCAGGTAGCGCCCACCAACACGGCTTCGCAGCTTTTTGCGCGTTTTGGCGTGGCGGCCATGCCGCCGAAGGCAATACGGGCTTGGCTGATTACCCCATTGTCGATCTTCAAGTTGAAGGCGGCGCAGACTGCGGAAATATCATCGTCCAGGCGCTTGGACACCTTATAGGCACGAAACAGTGCATGGCCCTTGGGTACGATGATCTTCTCGATGAACTCGCTGTCCTGGCGGGCGGTGACGCGGTAATCGATGAAATAGTCTTCCAGTGCCAGGGTGCGACGGGTGTTGCCTTTGCACAGGACGATCTGCGCACCCAGGGCAATCAGCAGCGGTGGCGAATCACCAATCGGCGAGGCGTTGCCGATATTGCCGCCCAGGGTGCCCTGGTTGCGGATCTGCAGGGAAGCGAAGCGGTGCAACAGTTCGCCGAAGTCCGGGTA
The DNA here is from genome assembly GCA_029852875.1 of Mythimna loreyi. Taxonomy (NCBI): domain Eukaryota; kingdom Metazoa; phylum Arthropoda; class Insecta; order Lepidoptera; family Noctuidae; genus Mythimna; species Mythimna loreyi. The sequence goes on from JARGEH010000049.1 coordinate 104,007, forward strand.
TTCATGGTGCAGCGCGGCGTAGCAGTCTGAGAGGGCCGTGGCCGCGCCGATTTCCAGGCGGTCGTCGAAGTCCTCGATGCGCTTCATTTCTTCAATATTGCCAACGTAGATCATCACCGGCAGGGTGCGGTGGAACTGGGTGACTTCCAGCGCCAGGTCGGTACCGCCGGCCAGCAGGCGGGCTTGGGGGTAGGCATCGTAGAGGTCCGCCAGGTCGGCGACGGTCAGCGGCACCAGGCAGCGTTTGTCGCCACTGTTGAGTTCGCCGGTCTGGGTCGGTGCGATGCTTTTGAGACGGGCGATGGTGTCGGCCTGGCGACTGTCGAACTGGTCCAGGGGCTTGTTGCAGCAGGCTTGTTCGGCGGCGGCGAGGATCGGGCGATAACCGGTGCAGCGACATAGGTTGCCGGCCAGGGCTTCATGGGCTTTGTGGCTGTCGGGGGCATCGCTGTTCTTTTGCAGGGCAAACAGCGACATCACGAAACCCGGGGTGCAAAAGCCGCACTGCGAGCCGTGGCACTCGACCATCGCCTGTTGAACGCTGTGCAGCTGGCCCTGGTGCTTGAGATCTTCGACGCTGATCAGTTGCTTGCCGTGCAACGACGAGACAAAGGTCAGGCAGGAGTTGAGGCTGCGATAACGAATCTGCTCGGCACCCTGATCGTTGGTGTGCAATTCGCCGACCACCACGGTGCACGCACCGCAGTCGCCGCTGGCGCAGCCTTCCTTGGTACCGGGCTTGCCCACATGCTCACGCAGATAGTTGAGCACGGTCAGGTTGGGGTCCAGGGCGTGCTCGCTACGGAGTTCCTGGTTGAGTAAAAACTGGATCACGGAAGGCCTCGCAGACTCATTATTGTTGTTAACCGCTTTGCGCCGAATCTAGTCACGTCTGACTTTTCGGTCAATGTTTTTCTGACTTAAGGGTCAAGAAAATGCGATCGCAACACTTTCAATTATGGTCCAGTCTTCTGGAACCGGCGTTTTGGGCGGCGTGCAGGCTTTCATCGTTGCTTATTTCATGCCAAATTCGCCACGGTGGGCGTAGCGCCATCAGCGGGCCAATGCGCTACACTGCCGCGCTTGTACCGATAGAAGATTTTGAAGGGAAAACATGACGTTCAAGGCGCCGGACAGTCTCGCCGAGCAAATTGCTCACCACCTCGCCGAACGTATCATTCGCGGCGATCTCAAGCCTGGGGAGCGGATCCAGGAACAGAAGGTCACGCTGGCGCTCAACGTCAGCCGTGGTTCCGTGCGTGAAGCCTTGCTGATCCTCGAGCGCCGCCACCTGATCGCGATCCTGCCGCGTCGGGGCGCCCATGTCACCGAGCTCACCGCGCACAAGGTGCAGAGCCTGTGCACCTTGATGGGCGAGATGTACATCCTGCTCGGCAATGCGGTAGCCGAAGGCTGGCAGACCCAGGCCGACATGGCGCCGTTCCTGCAGATCCAGCAACGCCTGCAAGCCAGTTACGAGCGCGAGGATATCCGCGCCTTCGTCGAAGAAAGCTTCAATGTGATGCGCGCCGCCTACCCCTTCGCCAACAATCCGTATCTGCAGGAAACCGTCGAAAACCTGCAACCGGCGATGAACCGCGCTTATTACCTGGCCCTGGACCAACGCAAGGCGTCCATGAGCGAATACCTGGCGCTGTTCGAGCAATTGCTGGCCGCCGTACTGGCCCGTGATCTGGTGCAAATTCGCCTGGTGCTGTCGGCTTACTGCGAGCGCAGCAGCTCGCTGGTCATCGCTGCGCTGGCGGACGCCTAGACGTGCGGCTCAAGTGCATCAAATTGGCGGGGTTCAAATCCTTCGTCGACCCCACCACGGTGAACTTTCCCAGCAACATGGCGGCAGTGGTGGGGCCCAATGGCTGCGGCAAGTCGAATATCATCGACGCCGTACGCTGGGTGATGGGCGAGAGCTCGGCAAAAAACCTGCGCGGCGAGTCGATGACCGACGTCATCTTCAATGGCTCCACCAGCCGCAAGCCGGTGAGCCAGGCCAGCATCGAGTTGGTGTTCGATAACTCCGACGGCACTCTGGTCGGTGAGTATGCAGCCTATGCGGAAATCTCGATTCGCCGCAAAGTCACCCGCGACAGCCAGAACAGCTACTTCCTCAACGGCACCAAGTGCCGTCGTCGCGACATCACCGACATCTTCCTCGGCACAGGCTTAGGCCCGCGCAGTTATTCGATCATCGAACAGGGCATGATCTCCAAGCTGATCGAAGCCAAGCCCGAAGACCTGCGTAACTTTATCGAAGAAGCGGCGGGTATCTCCAAGTACAAGGAGCGCCGTCGCGAGACCGAAAACCGTATTCGCCGCACCCATGAAAACCTCGCCCGCCTGACTGACCTGCGCGAAGAGCTGGAGCGCCAGTTGGAGCGCCTGCACCGTCAGGCCCAGGCCGCCGAGAAGTATCAGGAATACAAGGGCGAAGAACGCCAGCTCAAGGCGCAACTTTCGGCCCTGCGCTGGCAGGCGCTGAATGACCAGGTGGGCCAGCGCGAAGCGATCATTGGCACCCAGGAAATCAGCTTCGAAGCGCTGGTGGCCGAGCAGCGCAACGCCGACGCCAGCATCGAACGCCTGCGTGACGGCCATCATGAACTCTCCGAACGCTTCAATCTGGTGCAGGGCCGTTTCTATTCAGTGGGCGGCGATATCGCCCGGGTCGAGCAGAGCATCCAGCACGGCCAGCAGCGCCTGCGCCAGTTGCAGGATGACCTGAAGGAAGCCGAACGCGCGCGCCTGGAAACCGAATCGCATCTGGGCCATGACCGCACCTTGCTGCTGACCCTCGGCGAAGAGCTGGACATGCTCACCCCCGAGCAGGAAATCACCAGCGCCGCTGCCGAAGAAGCCGCCGCCGCCCTGGAAGAAGCCGAAACCACCATGCACGCCTGGCAGGAGCAGTGGGACACCTTCAACCTGCGTTCCGCCGAGCCACGCCGCCAGGCTGAGGTGCAGCAGTCACGCATCCAGCAGCTGGAAACCAGCATGGAACGCCTGGCCGAGCGCCAGCGCCGTCTGCAGGAAGAGCGCGTATTGCTCGCCGCCGACCCGGAAGACGCGGCGATCATGCAGTTGAGCGAGCAACTGGCCGAAAGCGAAATGACGCTCGAGGAGCTGGAGGCCAGCGAAGAACAGCAAGTGGAGCGCTTGGAGCAACTGCGTCAGCAATTGCACACGGCAACCCAGGCGCAGCAGCAGGCCCAGGGGGATTTGCAGCGTCTCAATGGTCGCCTGGCATCCCTTGAAGCGCTCCAGCAAGCGGCGTTGGACCCTGGCACCGGCACGGCCGAATGGCTGCGCGATCAGCAGTTGGCCGAGCGCCCGCGCCTGGCCGAAGGCTTGAAGGTAGAAGCCGGTTGGGAGCTGGCGGTGGAAACCGTTTTGGGCGCCGATTTGCAAGCCGTGCTGGTGGACGATTTTGGCGGCTTCGACCTGGCCGGCTTTGCCCAGGGCGACTTGCGCCTGCTCAGCCCTGCGGCCGATGGCACGCGAATGCCGGGCAGCCTGCTGGACAAGGTTGAAGCGGCGATTGACTTGTCGCCGTGGCTGGGCCAGGTCAAGCCGGTTGAGTCACTTGAGCAGGCCCTGGCCCAGCGCGGCCAGTTGGCGGCCGGCGAAAGCCTGATCAGCCGCGACGGTTATTGGATCGGCCGCCACTTCCTGCGGGTACGCCGTGCCAGTGAAGCCGAAAGCGGCGTATTGGCCCGTGGCCAGGAAATCGTCAATTTGACCGCCGAGCGTGAAGAGCGTGAAGCCACCCTCGAAAGCCTGGAAACCGAACTGCAAACCCTGCGCGCCACCCAGCGCCAGCAGGAGACCGGTCGCGAACACCTGCGCCGGCTGTTGCAGGACGAAGCGCGCCAGCAGGGCGAATTGAAAGCGCAACTGTCGGCGAGCAAGGCCAAGGTCGAACAACTGACCCTGCGCCGCACCCGCCTCGATGAAGAAGTGGCCGAGATGGGCGAGCAGCGCGCCCTGGAACACGAACAGATCGGCGAAGCCCGCCTGCAATTGCAGGAAGCCCTCGACAGCATGGCCCTGGACACCGAGCAGCGCGAGTTGCTGCTGGCCCAGCGCGACAGCCTGCGCGAACGCCTCGACCGCGTGCGCCAGGAAGCGCGCCAGCACAAGGACCACGCCCACCAGTTGGCGGTGCGCCTCGGCTCGTTGCGCGCCCAGCACGACTCCACGCGCCAGGCCCTTGAGCGCCTGGAGATGCAGTCCGAGCGCCTGACCGAAAAGCGCGAGCAACTGAGCCTGAACCTGGAGGAGGGCGAGGCGCCACTGGAAGAGCTGCGCCTCAAGCTCGAAGAGTTGCTCGATAAGCGCATGACCGTCGACGAAGAACTCAAGACCGCGCAGATCGCCCTCGAAGATGCCGACCGCGAACTGCGCGATGCTGAAAAGCGCCGCACCATGGCCGAGCAGCAATCCCAGTTGATCCGCGGCCAGCTCGAACAGCAACGCATGGAATGGCAAGCCTTGACTGTGCGGCGCAAGACCTTGCAAGACCAGTTGCTTGAAGATGGCTATGACTTGCACGGCGTGCTCAACACCCTGACCGCCCAGGCCAACGAGAAGGACGCCGAAGAAGAACTTGAACGGATTGCCGCACGCATTCAACGCCTGGGCGCGATCAACCTCGCGGCCATCGATGAGTACCAGCAGCAGTCCGAGCGCAAACGTTATCTGGATGCCCAGGACGCCGATCTGGTGGAAGCCCTGGATACCCTGGAAAACGTGATCCGCAAGATCGACAAGGAAACCCGCAACCGCTTCAAAGATACCTTTGATCAGATTAATGGCGGTTTACAGGCGTTATTCCCAAAAGTTTTCGGTGGTGGCAGCGCTTACTTGGAACTGACGGGCGAAGATCTACTCGATACAGGGGTAACGATCATGGCGCGGCCTCCGGGCAAGAAGAACAGCACCATCCATTTGTTGTCCGGCGGCGAAAAGGCCCTGACCGCATTGGCCCTGGTATTTGCCATCTTCAAGTTGAACCCGGCGCCGTTCTGCATGCTCGACGAAGTTGACGCACCGCTGGATGACGCTAACGTGGGACGCTACGCTCGGTTGGTCAAAGAGATGTCCCAGACCGTGCAGTTCATCTATATCACCCACAACAAGATCGCCATGGAAATGGCCGATCAGTTGATGGGGGTCACGATGCACGAGCCGGGTTGTTCGCGATTGGTCGCGGTGGATGTGGAAGAAGCGATGGCGATGGTGGAATCCTGAGTCCAGCCAAGAGAGAGGATTTACGGCACGACGTAGGGTGGTTTACCGGTCTGGCGAAAGTGGCAAATGGACATATTTGTTCAAGGCATTTTGACAGACGGTGTAAAGTTGTCTTTGGTCGTGCTAGTTTAATGTCAATTTTTCGTGTGCGTGGGCAAAACGTCAGCCAGAACATAGAGTTGGCGCCACGTTTTAAAGCGGTTTGCACGGTGCTAAACCCCTTATTTTTCAGCATTTTTTATAGAGGCACGGGATTACATGGAAATCGGTCTGCGCGAGTGGCTGATCGTCATCGGCATTATTGTCATTGCCGGTATTCTTTTTGATGGCTGGCGCCGTATGCGCGGTGGCAAGGGTAAGCTCAAGTTCCGCTTGGACCGAAACCTGTCCAACCTGCCCGACGACGACGGCAGCGCCGAGCTGCTGGGGCCGCCCCGTGTGCTGGATACCCATAAAGAGCCGCAACTGGACGAGCACGACTTGCCGTCGATGAGCGCGCCGGTGCGTGAAGCTCGCGAGCCGTCGTCCAAGCGCGGCAAGCGTGGCAGTGCAGCGGTAGCCGAACCGCACCAGGGCGACCTGAACCTCGACGTCGATGATGGCCCGAGCTTCAGCAGCCGCGACAACGATTTCCCCGACGAGACCCCGACCAAAAGCGCAGCGCGCCAATCGGTGAACGATCAGCCGGCCGCCGAAGAAGTCTTGGTGATCAGCGTGATCTGCCGCGATGCCGGTGGTTTCAAAGGCCCGGCACTGTTGCAGAACATCCTTGAAAGCGGCCTGCGTTTTGGCGAGATGGATATCTTCCACCGCCACGAAAGCATGGCCGGCAATGGCGAAGTGCTGTTCTCCATGGCCAACGCGGTCAAGCCGGGCACCTTCGACCTGGACGATATCGACCTGTTCAGCACCCCGGCGGTGAGTTTCTTCCTCGGCCTGCCGGGCCCGCGTCACCCGAAACAAGCGTTCGACGTGATGGTGGCGGCGGCCCGCAAGCTGTCCCAGGAACTCAACGGCGAGCTCAAGGACGACCAACGCAGCGTCCTGACCGCCCAGACCATCGAACACTACCGTCAGCGCATCGTCGAGTTCGAGCGTCGCGCCCTGACACAGAAACGCTGAGGTTCGATCATAAGCGTTGTCTGTAGAATCCATGCACTAACATATTGAGCAGCTTCGGCTGCTCTTTTGCTTTATGAGAGAACACCCATGACCGCCGCCCATACCCGCATTCTCGAACTGCGCGCTGAACTGGATCAGCACAACTATCGCTACCACGTGCTCGACGAGCCGAGCATTCCGGACGCCGAGTACGACCGCCTGTTCCACGAGCTCAAGGCGCTGGAAGCCGAGCACCCGGAACTGGTGACGCGCGATTCTCCGACGCAGCGGGTCGGCAGTGCAGCGCTGTCGGCGTTCACCCAGGTCAAGCACGAGATCCCGATGCTCAGTCTGGGCAACGCCTTTGATGAAACCACCATGCTCGAATTTGATCGCCGGGTCACCGAGGGCCTCGACCTGCCGGTGGGCGATCTGTTCGGTGCTGGCGCGGCGGTGGAGTACAGCTGCGAACCAAAGCTGGATGGCCTGGCGGTCAGCCTGCTGTACCAGGATGGCGAGCTGGTGCGCGGCGCTACCCGTGGTGATGGCACCACGGGCGAAGACATCAGCGTCAATGTGCGCACCGTGCGCAATATCCCCTTGAAGCTGCACGGCAGTGGCTGGCCGGCCACCCTGGAAGTGCGTGGCGAAGTGTTTATGTCCAAGGCCGGTTTCGAGCGCCTGAACGCCTCGCAACTGGAAGTCGGCGGCAAGACTTTCGCCAACCCGCGCAATGCTGCGGCCGGCAGCCTGCGCCAGCTGGATTCAAAGATCACCGCCAGCCGCCCACTGGAATTCTGCTGCTATGGCATCGGCCAGGTGACCGCAGATATCAGTGATACCCATATCGGTAATCTCAAGCAGTTGCAAAAGTGGGGCATGCCGATCAGCCACGAGCTGAAGCTGGCCAAGGGCATCCAGGAATGCCTGGACTACTACCGCGATATTGGCGAGCGGCGTAATTCGCTGGGCTATGAGATCGACGGGGTGGTGTTCAAGGTCAACAGCATCGCCGCCCAGCGTGAGCTGGGGTTCCGCGCCCGTGAACCGCGCTGGGCCATCGCGCATAAATTCCCGGCGATGGAAGAGTTGACCGAGTTGCTCGACGTGGAATTCCAGGTCGGCCGTACCGGCGCTGTGACTCCAGTGGCGCGCTTGAAACCGGTCAAGGTGGCCGGTGTGACCGTGGCCAACGCTACCTTGCACAATATGGACGAAGTGGCACGCCTGGGACTGATGATCGGTGACACGGTGATCATCCGCCGCGCCGGTGATGTGATCCCGCAAGTGGTCTCGGTAGTCACCGAGCGTCGCCCGGAACACGCCCGCGCGGTGCAGATCCCGGAGAGCTGCCCGGTGTGCGGCTCCCATGTCGAGCGCACGCAGTTGGTCAAGCGCAGCAAGGGCAAGGAAACCGTCAGTGAAGGCGCGGTGTACCGTTGCGTCGGGCGCCTGGCTTGTGGCGCGCAGCTCAAGCAGGCGATCATCCATTTCGTCTCGCGTCGTGCCATGGATATCGACGGCCTGGGTGACAAGACTATCGAGCAACTGGTGGATGAAAAACTCATCGGCTCGCCAGCGGATCTCTACAAGCTCAAGTATGAACAGATCATTGACCTGGAAGGCTTCGCCGACATCTCCAGCAAGAAGCTGATCAGCGCCATCGAAAACAGCAAGGCGCCAACCCTGGCGCGCTTTATCTATGCCCTCGGCATTCCCGATGTGGGCGAGGAGACCGCCAAGGTGCTGGCGCGCTCCCTGGCTTCGCTGGAGCGTGTGCAGAAGGCTTTACCGGAAGTGCTGACGTACTTGCCGGATGTGGGGTTGGAAGTGGCCCATGAGATCCATAGTTTCTTTGAAGACGACCACAATCAGGAAGTGATCGGTGCGCTGTTGGCAGCGGACGAATGCGGCCTGCAATTGCAGGACCAGGGCGACCTGAGCGCCGAATTCGCTGCCAGCACCACCTTGGGCGGCTTGCTCGACAAGCTGCACGTGCCTTCCGTAGGGCCGGGCGCCGCGCAGAAACTCGCGGACAAGTTCGGCACCCTTGAAGGTGTGATCAAGGCTGACTGGCTCGACATGCGCCAGGCGCTGCCCGAGAAGCAGGCCAAGGCCGTGCGCGACTTTTTCGACAGCGCCGACAACGCCCATCGCGCCCTGGCCATCGAGCAACAGCTCAAGGACTTCGGCATGCACTGGCAGAGCGAGAAGAAGGTGGTCGAAGGCTTGCCGGAAGCCGGGCACACCTGGGTGCTTACCGGCTCCCTGGAGCTGATGAGCCGCGATGTGGCCAAGGACAAGCTCGAAAGCCTCGGCGCCAAGGTGGCCGGTTCCGTCTCGGCGAAAACCCACTGCGTGGTGGCCGGGCCGGGCGCTGGATCTAAATTGGCCAAGGCCAGTGAGCTGGGCATCAAAGTGCTGGACGAAGAAGCTTTCGTGGCCTTCCTGGCCGGGCACAACATCAGCGTCTGAAACGCGCTGACTGATCGTTCCCACGCTCCGCGTGGGAATGCATCCGGTGACGCTTCGCGTCACGACTCAAGCGCGCCCAAGCCGTCGTTCCCACTCAAAGTATGGGAACGTTCTCTCACGGAAAATGATCTAGTCTTGGTCACCCCAGGGAGAGCCCGCCATGTTCCGCTACTTCGAGCAACTCAGTTCGCGCATCGCAGCGCCGTTCATGGCCCAACCCTCGCGCAACAGCAAGGTGTGGCAATGCCGTTGCGGCCAGTCTTTATTCTTCCGTAACAGCCAATGTCTGGCCTGCCAGGCGGTGTTGGGTTACCTGCCGCAGCAAAGCCGCCTGTCCTCCCTGCAACCTGGCCCTGTGGTTGGCACTTGGCTGGCGGACGATCATCTCGATGCCGGTGCTTTTCGACGCTGCGCCAACCTGGATACCCCGGCTGCGTGCAACTGGCTGATCCCCGCCCACAGCACCGCCAAGCTGTGCGTAGCCTGCAGCCTGAACCGCACCATTCCCGATCTGTCGATTGCGCAAAACCCCGAACGCTGGCGCAAGGTCGAAACCGCCAAGCGCCGGCTGGTGGCACAGCTGATCAGCCTGGGCCTGCAAGTGGTGCCCAAGCGCGTCGATGAAGACACTGGCCTGGCCTTCGACTTCATCGGCATCGACCTGCAAGGCAACGCGCCCACCACTGGTCATGCCAACGGCCTGATCACCCTGGACATCAAGGAAGCCGACGACGCCCACCGAGAAAAAGTCCGCGTACAGATGCACGAGCCGTACCGCACCTTGCTTGGCCATTTTCGCCATGAAGTCGGCCACTATTACTGGGATCGCCTGATCGCCCACAGCCACTGGCTTGAACCTTTTCGCGCCCTGTTCGGCGACGAGCGTGCCAGTTATGCCGACGCCCTCGACCAGCACTACCAGAACGGCCCGCGCCCGGACTGGCAACAAAACTGCGTCAGTGCCTACGCCACCATGCACCCATGGGAAGACTGGGCCGAAACCTGGGCCCACTACCTGCACATGATGGATGCGGTGGACACTGCCCTGGGCTTTGGCATGAGCGCCCGCGAGATGGACCTGGATTACCAGCCGTTCGCCCTGGCGACGCTGTACGATCCCGGGCATCCTGGCGGCCCGGCATTCCTCAGCTTCGTCAACGCCTGGATTGAGCTGGCCGGCATGCTCAACGAACTGTCCCGCGCCATGGGCCAGCCGGATTTCTACCCCTTCGTGCTGCCCTCTGCGGTGATCGCCAAGTTGCACTTTATTCACCTGGTCATCCAGGAAGAGGGCGGCAGGGCCGATGCGGTCCTGCAGGCACAATGATTAACCCCTGTGGGGAGGGGGCAAGCCCCCACATTAAATAGCGCAATTGTTGAACGCCATGGCAAGTACTTGAAGCTTCTCATTTTTTACGGTTGTAACTTCCGATGAGAACGGTACAATGGCGCGGCTTGCCGAGAGGCCAGCGTCGTTATGGTGACCCCATCGGTCCCCCCGCAACGATTACCCGTGAACCTGGTCAGAGCCGGAAGGCAGCAGCCACAGCGGGAACATTGTGTGCCGGGGTGTGGCTGGTGGGGTTGCCTCCATAACGCTCCTCCTGCAGTCCCTTCTTCGATTTCCAATTCGTATCTATTGCCTAGCCAGTCATCTGTGACGCCTGTTGCACAGCGCATGACGGTCATTTCACGACTAGTGGCATACTCCCAAGCGTCTCTTTCCCCTGGCTACGAGGCTGTATGCACTCGGAACATTTTGATTTATCCAGCCCTGTGTTCTTGCCGATCACCGATGAAACCTGTGCGGGTTTGTTGGCTGGCGACGGTGCAGGGGCGCTCGTCGCCCTGAGTGAGCCGGAGCTGGCGGCGGTGCTGGTTATCCAGAATCTGGCGCAGGTGCCGGAAAGCGACCTGAGCGCCAGTGGCGCTGAAAAAGTGTTGGCCAAGCTCATTGACTGGGCGGTAGAGGCTAGCCATTCGACGAGCGTGTCCCTGTTGTCGGAAGCACAGCGGCTGTTCGACCAAAGGAAGCTGTACTTCGGTCTTAATGTGGTCAAAAGCCTCAAGCTGCGTTTTCTGCTGGTGGAGGAGGTACAGGCGCAAGACTACCTGTTGCCCAGCGGCAAGTGGGACGTCGAATATAAAGTGCGCCACCTCAAGGCAAATGACCCGTTCAGCAAACAGATGGTCACGCCCCGGCACCACGAACGCTGGTTGAGCGCCGAGCAAGACAAGCTGGTCAGGACCTTCCGCGCCAACTTGAACGAAGACCTGCATGTCCAAGGCTACGCGGGCATTGGTAAGAGTCATCTGCTGGTGGCCTTGATGGAGCACCTGCGTCCGGAAAAAACCTTGTTGCTGGCGCGTACCCCGGCAAAACTGGAAACCCTGCGTGCGCGCATGGTGGGCGTTCGCGAGCGAAAGGCCGGGCAGACCTTCTACGCCTTTGCGCATACCTTGTTGCATGGCCCAAGGCCCAAGCCGCTGGATACCCAAGCAAGGGCGCCGAGCAAGCAGGCACTGGCCCAGGAGCTGAATATCTTCGGTTTCCGGCGTTTGGAGGGGCAAGCGGTGGTGGATGTCTGTCTCAAAGTGCTTGAAGCCTACTGCCGCTCCTGGGAATACAGCCTGTCGGCGAAGCATTTGCCGCATTTCAAGCAGCCGCTGTCCGTCGTCGACTCGCGGGCACTGCTCGAATACGCCAGCCGGTTGTGGAGCTACCTTGAGGCGAATCCGGCCTGGGGCAGCCAGACCGGATTTGAAGCCTTGTTGATGATCAAGCGCGCCAGCCTTGCCGGCTGTGTGGTGCCCGAGCGCTATACCCACGTGCTCATCGATGAGAGCCAGGACATTCCGGCGCCGCTGCTGCAGATGATCGAGCGCGGCCGCCAGGTGCTGGTCACCCTGGGCGACGAGTACCAGCAGGCCAGTGGTGGGGTGGTCAAACGTGCCCGTGAGGTTCGCCACACGGACATTTGCTACTCCGTGCGTTCCGGACGCAACGTCGAGCGCCTGGTCAACCCTTTGATCAGCCAGCATTCGGATAAAAGCAAAGTGCTCTTTGAGGGCGCGCGGGACGCCGACGTCGGTATTGAGTTTTATCCGCAGGGTTTCGTGCCGCCGCAAGGTTGCGTGGTGCTGACCGCATCCTATTGGGACACCATGAAGTGGGCCATGCAACTAAGTGACGCCCGTTGTGCATTCGGCCTGGCGAGTAAAGAGGCGCAGCAGTCACTCAAGTATTTCATGGACACGGTCATCGCGTTGTTCAAGCCAGATTTCTATAGCAACGAGTTCAATGACAGTGGCCCTCATCCTTTTTTCAGCGATATGGCCGATTGGCAGCAAGTGCGCGAGGCATGTCAGTTCGATGAGGCGTTTCTTTGGGTTGAGGCCGAGTTGGAAAAAGGCTTTAACCTGGCTGACGTTACACGTTTGAACCGGCTAAGCGGCCATCCGCACGAGCGCTGCCTGCTGATGCTGGCGCAAGATGCGGGCGGGCTGGAGTTCGAACGGGTGCTGCTTACCCCCGAGTTGTTGACCAATGTGAAGTTCCAGGACGCCTATGCGTTCGACCAGCGACTGTGTGCGGTGTATATCGCGATTTCCCGAGCGACTCAGCAATTGTATCTGCCCTACGATGTGGTTGAATGGATCGACTACCACAAGTATCAGAAAACCCGAGAGTTGCACGGTTACTGACGGATTTAACCGGGCCATTTCACAACTTTCAAAACGCCCTCTGGACAATTCGCATACCGCCTTGCTAGCTTCCGCCAGCCACTTGTTTCAGAGTATGACAAGGGTACGGAATTGATATTGAAGTGCTATCACTTCTTTCACTCACAAGGATGTCTGTCATGAAGAGCCTGCAAGGGTTGCCTCGTCTTATCAGTGCTTCAGTAGGCGCTCCCGGTAAAGCCCGCAACTTGCCCGCCGATGTTCAGTGCATCCAGTACCTATTTAACTTGATCATTCCCAAGATGGGCTTTGCCTTGCAGGAAAACGGCAAGTGCGACGGCCAGTTGGTGCAATGCATCAGCCAGTATCAGTTCCGCCATCTCAAATACGCCCATCCCGATGGTGTGATCGACCCCACGGGGCGCACGTTCAACAGCTTGATCGAAGAAGCGGTGAAGGTGCCCGTGAGGGCCTTCCCGGCCATGCGCATTCCGAGCTTTCTCAACGCATTGGGCAATAACAATGTCGATGCGGTGCAAGCCACGGTCAACGTCTACCTGAGCCAGGTGCGTGCAGTGATCGAGGCCGAGCGGCGCAACCGCCAGTTAATGCTCCAGGCCACCTGTGACGGCGGCACAACGCTCAGCGATACGGATTTCCAGAATGCCGCCAAGCAACTGGGCAACGGCATTTCGACAAATGTGGTCAAGGCTTTTGCGACCGTGGAGTCGGGCGGGAAGGTGGGTTTCGGGCCGGCAAAGTTACCGATCATCGCCTTCGAAGGGCACCACTTTCGCAAGTACACCAATCACATCTACGACCAGTCGCACCCGCTGCTGTCGTACATCTACAAGAAAAAAGCCGGGCCGCAGTGGCAGACCAACAACAAGGACCAGGTCAAGGCCTGGGAAACCATGGCTACCGCATTCGCCCTGGACCAGGAGGCGGCATTGATGTCGGCGTCCTGGGGCATGTTTCAGGTCATGGGATTCAACTTCGCATCCTGCGGTTTCAAGACGGTGTTTGAGTTAGTCGCAGCGTTGAAAGTGAACGCCGGTAATCAACTCAAGGCCTACATCAGCTTTTGCAGCAAGAGCACGGCGTTGATGAGTGCGATGAAAAACAAGGATTTCACGGCCATGGCCCGCAACTATAACGGCGATGACTACGGCAACTATGACGTGCTGATGAAACAAGCCTACGAAGCCTTTGAAGGAAAGAAATAAGATGATTCGTTTTCTGGCGATGGGCGTGTTGTCGTTGTGCACGGTGGCGTCGGCACTGGCTGGCTCGCCAACCTTGCATTCGGGCAAGTACGAAGGGCTGATGCTGGCGGTGACGCCTGAGCATCAGGTCGAGGGTTTCTACGCCGAGGCGATGGGCGAGGGCGTGAGTCGCCGTTGCAGCTTCTACCTGCAAGGCAAGCCTGAGGCGCTGACCACCTGGCTGGACGCCGCCTACCCTGGCAGTGTGGCTGTGGCGTCCGACGGCGTGATCCTGACGGTGGAGCAGGGCCGTCAACACCCCGGCTGTATCAACGTGCTGATGCCGGAAATCGCCACCGGCCTGGACCTGACCCAGACCGCCAGCAAAAAGTGGATCGGCCTGGTGACCGTATCCGCCGACAAGGCTTACCTGCTGAAAACCCCGGGGGCGAAGGCCGCCAAGCGTCCCTACATCGTCAAGGATGATGTGGTGGGTGTGCTGGCGTTCAAGGATGGCTGGGCGCAGGTGGAGTTTATCAATGCTGACGATCGTTCGTTCACGGGGTGGATCAGCCAGGGCCAGTACGCACGGCTGGTTGCGCCGAAGCTCTGAGAAGCTCTGAAATGTGGGAGGGGGCTTGCTCCCGATGAGGAAGGGTCAGCTAGCACCTATATTGATTGACCCACCGCTATCGGGAGCAAGCCCCCTCCCACATTTAGGAATGTGTCAGCCAAAGGTCTCGCGCAGTAGCCCGGCGAATGCATCCCGTGCCAGGTGTCGCTGGGTGTCCTTGTGCCAGAACAGCAGGTTGTCCACCGCCGCCAGTTCGTCAAACCGATAGGACGCCAGCTGATTGGCCTGCTCATAGCGCGCCAGAATACCCTCGGGCGCCAATGCCACGCCAATCCCCGCGCTGACGCAGCCGATGATCGTGCCCCAACTGGCGTAGCTGGCAATCGCCGGCTTGAAGTCATGGGGCTTGAGCCAGTTTTCCAGGGCGGCGCGATAGGGGCAGCCTGGCGGCCATACCAGCAGCGTGCGGCCGGCCAGGTCCTCGGCGCTGTCGATAGGTGCACTGGAGGCGCTGGCAATCAACACCAGGCGCTCGCTGTAGACCACGCTCTGTTCCAGCTTTGTACGTTTGCCACCGGCGGCCACCAGGGCCACGTCCAGGCGATGGTGTTGCAGGTCGTCCAGCAATTGCGCCCAGGCGCCGGTGACCAGTTCCAGGCTGACCTCGGGGTAACGTCGGTGATATTCCGCCAGCAGCGGTGGCAGGCGACCGCTGGCGCTGGATTCCACCGCACCGATGCGCAAGGTGCCACGGGGAATGGCGTTGGCATCCACCGCACGTTTGGACTCATCCACCAGCGCCAGAATGCGTTCACAGTAATCCAGGAAGATCTCACCCGCAGCACTGATCGCCAACCCGCGGCCGGCGCGGATAAACAGCGGCGTGCCCAACTCGTTTTCCAGCTGCTTGATGCGCGTGGTGATGTTGGACGGCACACAGTGCAACTGCAAGGCAGCCTGGGCCACGCTGCCGGTTTGTGCCACGGCGCGCACCATTTTCAGTTGGGCCAGTTCCATTGCTCAGTTCCCGTGATTTCAGAAGTCAGAAACACTTAATTGTCCTACGCCCGGCCTGGGCCAAGACTGACGGCATGCCTTCTCAATGCGTGGATGCCGTCGATGAATACCCCGTCACCTCTAAAGCTTACGCTAGTCATTGCCTGCGTCATCCTCTGTTGGGCCTATTCGCCCATCGGCGTGCACATGGGGCTGCACAGCTACAGCCCCGGTCAATTGGCGTTGCTGCGGTTCCTGATTGCATCGGTATTCATGGGGGGCGTGGCGCTGGTGGTCGGTATCGGCCGCCCGCAGGTGCGCGATCTTCCCTGGCTGCTGGTCTTGGGTTTCTTCGGGGTGTTCCTGCACCACACCAGCATCAATAGCGGTCAGCAATGGGTGACGGCGGCGGCGTCCAGCGTGTTGGCACAGTCGGCGCCGTTGTTCAGTGTGTTGATCGCGTTTTTCTGCTTGAAGGAACGGGTCAGTGCCTGGCGCTGGGCCTGTGTGCTATTGGGCCTGGCCGGCGTGCTGGTGGTGATCTGGGGCGACCACGGCGTGGGCGACATCGACCCTCGGGGCTTGCTGATCCTGCTGGCGGCGTGCTCGTGGAGTGTGTATTTCGCCATCGCGCGGCATTACGCCCATCGCTACAGCCCGCTGACCCTGGCGTGCTACATGGTGTGGTCCGGCACCTTGATGCTCTGCGTGAACCTGCCGGGCCTGCCCGCCGCCATCGTACAGGCACCGTTACCGGAGAACTTCGCGGTGCTGGTGCTGGGCATTTTCCCCAGCGCCTTGGCATACCTGGCCTGGGGGTATGTGTTGAAGCATGTCGAGGTCAGCCGTGCTTCGGTGGCGATGTACCTGATCCCACCGGTTGCCATGGTGATGGCCGCAATGCTGCTCGGCGAGCATGTGGCCCTGCAGGTGATGCTGGGCGCGGTGATCGTGCTGGCCAGCGTGGCTGCTATCAGTCTGGAGGGCCGCTGGCGTTCAATCGTTCATGCAGGACGTGCGCAAAAGCCCGCTGTGGGGCCAATCGGGCCAGCTTCGTCAGATTAGACGAGCGTGCCGGATGCAATTTCCCCCTTGCTCCGCTAGCATTACCGGCTTCCGCTTCCCAGTTGCGACGGTTTTCGATGAGTTATCAGGTTCTTGCACGTAAATGGCGCCCGCGCTCGTTCCGCGAAATGGTCGGCCAGACCCATGTGCTCAAGGCTCTGATCAATGCCTTGGACAGCCAACGGCTGCACCACGCCTACCTGTTCACCGGTACCCGCGGGGTGGGCAAGACCACGATTGCGCGCATCATCGCCAAGTGCCTGAATTGTGAAACCGGTATCACTTCAACGCCTTGCGGCACCTGTTCGGTATGCCGCGAGATCGACGAGGGGCGTTTTGTCGACCTGATCGAGATCGATGCCGCGAGCCGCACCAAGGTCGAAGACACCCGCGAGCTGCTCGACAACGTGCAGTACGCGCCGAGCCGTGGCCGCTTCAAGGTCTACCTGATCGACGAAGTGCACATGCTGTCCAGCCACTCCTTCAACGCCCTGTTGAAAACCCTGGAAGAGCCGCCGCCCTACGTTAAGTTCATCCTGGCCACCACCGACCCGCAGAAACTTCCTGCAACGATTTTGTCGCGGTGCCTGCAGTTCTCCCTGAAAAACATGACCCCCGAGCGGGTGGTCGAGCATTTGACCCATGTGCTGGGCGTCGAGAACGTACCGTTCGAAGACGACGCGCTGTGGTTGTTGGGCCGCGCCGCCGACGGTTCGATGCGTGACGCCATGAGCCTCACCGACCAGGCCATCGCGTTCGGCGAAGGCAAGGTCATGGCTGCCGATGTGCGCGCCATGCTCGGCACCCTGGACCACGGCCAGGTGTTCGATGTGCTTCATGCGCTGATCGAAGGCGACGCCAAGGCGCTGCTCGAAGCGGTGCGCCATCTCTCGGAGCAAGGCCCGGATTGGAACGGCGTGCTCTCGGAGATCCTCAATGTGCTGCACCGCGTCGCCATTGCCCAGGCCCTGCCGGAAGGCGTCGACAACGGCCATGGCGACCGCGATCGCGTATTGGCCCTGGCCCAGGCCTTGCCGGCCGAGGATGTGCAGTTCTACTACCAGATGGGCCTGATTGGCCGCCGCGACCTGCCCCTGGCGCCGGACCCGCGCGGTGGCTTTGAAATGGTGCTGCTGCGCATGCTGGCGTTCCGGCCGGCGGACTCGGCAGACGCACCGAGACAGCCGCTAAAGCCAGTGGGGATCAGCCAGGCCACAGTTGATTCCGCCAAACCAGTGGCTGGCGCGGCAGCTGTCGCGCCAGTAGTCGCTGCGCCCGTACCGGTTGCGCCGACGCCTGAGCCTGAACCTGTGCCGGTTGCAGCAGCGCCTGTGGTTGAACCTGCGCCGGTTGTCGAATCGCAGCCTGTGGTCGACCTGCCCTGGAATGACCCGGTCGAAGCCGAGCCAGAGCCTGAGCAACAACCCGCCGTGGAGCCCGTACTGGAAACCTCCGGCGAGCAACCCGAGCTGACCCCGATGCCGGCGCAGACCCCTGACAGCGTGGTGCCGGATGCCCCTGAATGGGTGTCGGCGCCGGTCCCCGAGCCGACCGTCGCCCAGGTTGAGGCTGCAACCCCAGGCATTGACCTGGACGACGAACCGCCGCTGGATGAAGACTACATCGAGCCGGACATGGACTCGGCCTACAGCTACCTGGACGAATTGGCCAGCGAGCACACCGCCGAGCCAGCGCCCGAGCCCGAGGCAGAACCGGCTGCGGCCCCGGCCACCGGCCTGGCCCTGCAATGGCTGGAATTGTTTCCGAAATTGCCGATCTCCGGCATGACCGGCAGTATCGCTGCCAACTGCACCCTGATTTCCATCGAGGGCGACCACTGGCTGTTGCACCTGGACCCGGCCCATAGCGCCTTGTTCAATGCCACCCAGCAGCGTCGGCTCAATGACGCGCTCAACCAGTACCATGGGCGCACGCTGACTATCGCCATCGAGCTGATCAAGCCCGAGCAGGAAACTCCGGCCCAGGCGGCGACCCGTCGGCGCCTTAACCGTCAACGCGAGGCCGAGGATTCGATCCACGCTGATCCGCTGATCCAACAAATGATGCAACAGTTCGGTGCGGTCGTCCGTCACGATACTATTGAACCTGTCGAAGCCCCGGTGTCCCAGGCGTCATGACTCCGGGCTACTAACTTGATCCACGTACTTTTGAGGTGATTCCCATGATGAAAGGTGGCATGGCCGGCCTGATGAAGCAGGCGCAGCAGATGCAGGAAAAGATGGCCAAGATGCAGGAAGAACTGGCCAACGCCGAAGTCACCGGTAAAGCCGGTGGCGATATGGTCAGCGTGGTGATGACCGGTCGTCACGACATCAAGCGCGTGAGCATCGACCCGAGCCTGCTGGAAGGCGTCAGCGACGACGACCGCGAAGTGCTCGAAGACTTGTTCGCCGCGGCCGTCAACGATGCCGTGCGCAAGATCGAAGCCAACAGCCAGGACAGAATGTCCGGCGTGACTGCTGGCATGCAATTGCCACCGGGCATGAAGCTGCCGTTCTGATACACATTTTGGCTAGACTCAAATGCCGGGCATTGCGCCTGGCATTTTTTTTGGGCCGACGAAACATCGAACCCCAACCCGTTACCCATGGTCTGCACCCTATACCGTTGAATTCTCATCGATAACAGGAGCCCCGCTGATGCCTCAAGAAATGACGCTCAACCAACGCATCGTCCTGGTCTCACGCCCTCAAGGTGCCCCCACGCCGGAGAACTTTCGCCTGGAACGTGTGAGCCTGCCGGAGCTGGCAGACGGTCAGGTGTTGTTGAAGACGCTGTATCTGTCGCTGGACCCCTACATGCGTGGGCGCATGAGCGACGCACCGTCCTACGCCGCGCCCGTGGAAATCGACGAGGTAATGACCGGTGGTGCTGTCAGCCGTGTCGAGCAATCGCGTCACCCGAAATTTGAGGTAGGCGACTTGGTCGTGGGCGCAACCGGCTGGCAGAGCCACTGCATTTCCGATGGGAGCAACCTCATGCCAGTGCCCAAGGGCCTGGCGAGTCCGTCGATGGCGCTGGGTGTGCTGGGCATGCCGGGCATGACCGCCTACATGGGCCTGATGGACATCGGCCAGCCCAAGGCCGGGGAAACCCTGGTGGTGGCCGCTGCGTCCGGCGCGGTGGGCTCGGTGGTGGGCCAGGTGGCCAAGCTCAAGGGCTTGCGTGTGGTGGGCATCGCCGGTGGTGCGGACAAGTGCCGCTATGTGGTGGATGAGCTGGGCTTTGATGCCTGTATCGACCACAAGAGCGCGGACTTTGCCAACGAACTGGCCATGGCGTGTTTCAAGGGTGTAGACATCTACTTCGAAAACGTCGGCGGTAAAGTCTTCGATGCGGTGCTGCCTCTGCTCAACCCCAAGGCACGCGTGCCGCTGTGCGGGTTGATTGCCGGTTATAACGCCCACGAAGCGCCCAGCGGCCCTGATCGCCTGCCGGCACTGCAGCGTACCTTGCTGACCAAGCGCGTGCGTATCCAGGGTTTTATCGTGTTCGACGACTATGGCGACCGCCAGCCGGAGTTCCTCAGCGCCATGGCGCCGTGGGTGCGCGATGGCAAGATCAAGTTCCGCGAGGACGTGGTCGATGGCCTGGAGCAGGCGCCCGAAGCCTTTATCGGCTTGCTCGAGGGGCGCAACTTCGGCAAGTTGGTGGTGCGCGTCGCGCAGGATTGAGTATTTGACGCTAATCCGGGGCGCGGGTATAAACCGCGTCTCGTTGTTTTGTCGGACCCTTCGCCCATGAGCTTCAGCCCCCTGATTCGCCAACTGATCGACGCCTTGCGCACGCTGCCCGGTGTCGGCCAGAAAACTGCCCAGCGCATGGCCCTGCAACTGCTGGAGCGTGATCGCAGCGGCGGCACCCGCCTGGCCCAGGCCCTGAGCCAGGCCATGGAAGGCGTGGGCCACTGCCGTCAGTGCCGCACCCTCACCGAAGAAGAGCTCTGCCCGCAATGCGCCGACCCACGCCGCGACGACACCTTGCTGTGCGTGGTGGAAGGGCCGATGGATGTGTATGCGGTGGAGCAGACCGGTTATCGCGGACGCTACTTCGTGCTCAAGGGCCATCTTTCGCCGCTGGACGGGCTGGGGCCGGAGGCTATCGGTATTCCGCAACTGGTTGCACGAATTGAAGCGCAGGGCACTTTTACCGAAGTGATCCTGGCGACCAACCCGACCGTGGAAGGTGAGGCCACGGCGCATTACATTGCCCAGTTGTTGACCAATAAAGGCTTGATCACCTCGCGTATTGCCCATGGTGTACCGTTGGGCGGCGAGTTGGAGCTGGTCGATGGTGGCACCTTGGCGCACTCGTTCGCGGGTCGTAAGCCGATCGCGCTCTAACATCCGCAACAGGATCAAATGTGGGAGGGGGCTTGCTCCCGATTGCTGTGTGTCAGTCGACAGAGTTATTGGCTGATCCACCGCTATCGGGAGCAAGCCCCCTCCCACAGTAGTTTTAGGGTGTCAGTGATAACTGTGTATGGCTTGATAACCAAGCAAGCGCTTGGTAAGTTCGCTCCATCTCGCCATGGAGCTTGCCGATGTCTGCCTATCAGGAATACTTCGATCCCAGCCACCAATTGGTCCGCGACAGCGTGCGTCGTTTTGTCGAGCGCGAGATGTTGCCCGGCGTCGAGCAATGGGAGGAAGCCGGCAGCTTTCCCCGTGAGCTCTATCGCAAGGCCGGTGCGGCGGGCATCCTCGGGATCGGTTATCCCGATGCCCTTGGAGGTAGCCATGAAGGCGATCTGTTCGCCAAGGTGGCCGCCAGCGAAGAATTGATGCGCTGCGGTTCCGGTGGTGTGGTGGCGGGGCTTGGCTCCCTGGATATCGGCCTGCCGCCCATCGTCAAATGGGCCAGGCCCGAAGTACGTGAGCGCGTGGCGCCCCAGGTGCTGAGCGGCGAGAAAATCATTGCGCTGGCCGTCACCGAACCCAGCGGCGGCTCGGATGTGGCCAACTTGCAGACCCGTGCCGTACGCGAGGGCGAAGATTATCGCGTGAGCGGCGCCAAGACCTTTATCACCAGTGGCATCCGTGCCGATTTTTATACCGTGGCGGTGCGCACCGGCGGCCCGGGCTTTGGCGGCATCAGCCTGCTGATGATTGAAAAAGACACGCCCGGGTTCACTGTCGGCCAGCCGCTGAAAAAGATGGGCTGGTGGGCGTCGGACACCGCTGAACTGTTCTTCGACGATTGCCGCGTGCCCGCCGGCAATCTTATCGGCGCTGAAAACATGGGCTTTGCCTGCATCATGGGTAATTTCCAGAGCGAACGCCTGGCCCTGGCCTTGATGGCCAACATGACCGCGCAACTGGCCCTGGAGGAGAGCCTCAAGTGGGCCGCCCAGCGCGAGGCATTCGGCAAGCCCATCGGCAAGTTCCAGGTGCTCAAGCATCGGCTGGCGGAAATGGCCACCGCCGTGGAAGTCTCCCGGGAGTTCACCTATCGCCAGGCCGCCAGGATGGCCGCCGGCATGAGTGTCATCAAGGAGATTTCCATGGCCAAGAATCTGGCGACCGATACCGCTGATCGAGTGACTTATGATGCGGTGCAGATACTAGGGGGGCAGGGGTATATGCGTGGCAGCCTGGTGGAGCGGCTTTATCGCGATAACCGGATTCTGTCGATTGGTGGCGGGACGCGGGAGGTGATGAACGAAATCATCAGCAAGCAGATGGGGCTTTGACCGGCGGTGTTCTTTCGGGCCCCATCGGGAGCAAGCCCCCTCCCACATTCTTGATTGTGTTCACAAGTCAAAATGTGGGAGGGGGCTTGCTCCCGATGAGGCCAGTCCTGACAAAGACTATCTTTCAGTCAACCCAAACTGCGTCAGGCAAAACGTCGGTATTCCCATGTCTTCCAACCGCTGCGACCCACCCAGCTCCGGCAAATCAATAATCGCCGCGGCTTCAAAGATCTTCGCGCCCATGCGCCGCACCAGATTCGCTGCGGCAATCAGGGTCCCGCCGGTGGCGATCAGGTCATCGAACATCAGCACCGAATCCCCTTCGCACAGGCTGTCAGCGTGCACTTCCAGGAAGGCTTCGCCGTATTCGGTCTGGTATCCCTCGGCCAGCACGTCCGCCGGCAGCTTGCCCTGCTTGCGAAACAGGATCAGCGGCTTGTTGAGCTGGTAGGCGATGATCGAACCAATCAGGAAACCACGCGCATCCATTGCGCCAATATGGCTGAAGTCGGCCTCGACGTAACGCTGGGCAAAGCTGTCGGCGACCAGGCGCAGGGCGCGGGGCGATTGGAACAGGGGAGTGATGTCACGAAAGATAACCCCAGGCTTGGGGAAGTCGATGACGGGGCGAATCAGGGATTTGATGTCGAACGAATCGAAAGTCATCGTCGCAGAGTCCTGGGCGGAAAACGGACTCGAAGTATACCTGCGGCCTCGCCGATTGGCGCGGCCGCAGTCTGGATCAGACCTCCAGTGAACCGCCGGCCAGTGCGCACAGCTGGATCGGATCAAGGATATGCACTTCCTTGCCCTCGGCGGCAATCAGCTGGTTCTGCTGGAAGCGGGTAAATACGCGGGACACGGTCTCTACGGCCAGCCCCAGGTAATTGCCGATTTCATTGCGCGACATGCTCAGGCGGAACTGGTTGGCCGAGAAACCACGGGCACGGAAGCGCGCCGACAGGTTGACCAGGAATGTAGCGATGCGCTCGTCGGCGGTTTTCTTCGACAGCAGCAGCATCATTTGCTGGTCGTCACGAATCTCGCGGCTCATCACGCGCATCAGCTGGCGACGCAACTGCGGCAATTGCAGGGCCAATTCATCGAGGCGTTCGAAAGGGATTTCGCACACCGAAGTCGTCTCCAGCGCTTGGGCCGACACCGGGTGAACCTCGGTGTCCATCCCCGACAGCCCGACCAACTCGCTGGGCAAGTGGAAGCCAGTGATTTGTTCTTCACCGCCATCGCTTAGGCTGAATGTCTTCAACGCGCCCGAACGTACTGCATAGACCGAATCGAACTTGTCGCCCTGGCGAAACAGGAACTCGCCTTTTTTTAGCGGGCGCCCGCGTTTCACGATGTCGTCCAGCGCATCCATGTCTTCCAGATTCAGCGAAAGTGGCAGGCAGAGGGGAGCCAGGCTGCAATCCTTGCAGTGAACCTGGCTGTGAGCACGCAGTTTGGCTGGCTCAGACATTTCTTAAATCCTTGTGGGAAAACACACATAAGACGTAAGGGTAACGCACTGGGGGGCACCGAAGCCAGCATGTACAAAAAACCTGGCGGAATATAAAGATTTGCCCGAGGCGGCCGATAGCACTGCCATCGAATATGAACGCGGGTGGCTCAAACCATGTTATCCCTCAGTACTCAACTCGCCTCGCGCACCCAGGTCCAGGCACTGCCCGAAGCCAAGAAGGCGGTAGACTCCGATGTTGCCGCGATCCCGTCGACGGATGCAGCCAAGCCTGCCGTATCAGTGACCATTTCTGGTGCCGCGATGAAAGCTGCAGCGGCGGAGAAAACCTCAAACAGTGATATCGATGACAGTGGCCTGGCGGACAACGTCAAGAATCTGCTGAAGATGATTCGCGAGATCAAGAAACAGATTGCCGAGAAACAGGCTGAGATGGCGGCGGTGATGGCTGATAAAAACCTCTCGCCGGAACAGGCACGTGCCCGGCTTTCGGGCCTGCAATCGGCGTTGAGCGCACTGCAGGCCGGGTTGACCAGCGCTCAGGCGTCGCTGGCCAAAGCCATGAAAGACATGAGCGGCGCCGATGCGATCAAGACTGCCGGGCTAGCGATGAAGTAACCACCCTCAGATGACCCGCGAAAATCGCTGCCTGTTCTGGTGCTCCAGATAGGCATCGAACACCATGCACACCGAGCGCACCAATAGGCGCCCCGCCGGCAGTACACGGATGCCCAGGGCATCCAGCTCGATCAAGCCATCGGTCGCCATCGTCTCCAGTTGCGGCCATAGCTCGGTGAAATAACCGCGAAAATCGATGTTGTAGGTCTGTTCGATACCTTCGAATACCAGGCTGAAATTGCAGATCAACTGCTGGATCACGTCCCGGCGCAGACGATCGTCCGTGGTACAGACCAGTCCACGGCTGGTCGCCAGCTGCGCGCCCGCCAAGGCATTCTGGTACTGGTTCAGATCACTGCTGTTTTGACAGTACAGGTCGCCGACCTGGCTGATCGCCGACACTCCAAGCCCAATCAAGTCGCAATGCCCATGGGTGGTGTAACCCTGGAAGTTACGCTGCAACCTGCCTTCTTCCTGGGCAATGGCCAATTCGTCGTCTGGCAAGGCAAAGTGGTCCATGCCGATATAGCGGTAGCCGGCCTGGGTCAATTGCTCGATGGTGGTTTGCAGCATCAGCAGTTTCTCAGCCGGCGAGGGCAGGTCGTCGATGTTGATCCGCCGTTGCGGCATGAAGCGTTCTGGCAGGTGCGCGTAGTTGAATACGGACAGGCGGTCCGGCTGCAAACGGATGACTTCCTCCACGGTGCGCGCAAAATTCAGCGGAGACTGCTTGGGCAAGCCGTAGATCAGGTCGATATTGATCGAGCGGAATTGCAGGGTGCGTGCCGCGTCGATCACCGCGCGGGTTTCTTCCAGGCTTTGCAGGCGATTGACCGCCCGTTGTACGTCGGGATCGAGGTCTTGCAGGCCGATGCTTACGCGGTTGAAACCCAGCTCGCGCAGCAGGCCCATGGTGGCCCAGTCGGCTTCGCGTGGATCGATTTCAATACCGTAGTCGCCTGAATCGTCATCCAGCAAATTGAAATGTTGGCGCAGGCAGGCCATCACCTGGCGAAGTTCGTCGTGACTGAGAAAAGTGGGCGTACCGCCGCCCAGATGCAGCTGCTCAACCGTTTGCTTGGGGTCGAGGTGACAGGCCACCAGCTGGATTTCCTGCTCCAGGCGTTGCAGGTAGGCCTGGGCGCGGCCGCGGTCCTTGGTGATGACCTTGTTGCAGGCGCAGTAGTAGCAAATGTTGGCGCAGAACGGCACGTGCACATATAGCGACAAGGGCCGCACGGCCTTGCGGCTGTCACGCAGCGCGTGGAGCAAGTCGAAGGTGCCGACCTGGCTGTCAAATTGTACGGCGGTGGGGTAGGACGTGTAGCGCGGCCCCGCCAAGTCGTAGCGGTGAATCAGATCTGTGTCCCAACGAATGGCGTCGAGCATGCGGGCGGTCCCCGGGAATGGCTAGTGGGCCGAGTCTAGGGGCAGGGCTGGGCAGGCATCTTGATTTGCATCAACGGGGAGCGGCGCTATGCCACATGGGCCTTTAATGCCCCATTAGCCAGTGCTGATGCGGGCCCGGCAGCGTCCAGATGCCGAAGATCATTACCAGCACGCCCCCGGCGACACGCACGCTGCGCTTGCGCAATAACGCGGTCACGCGTTCGGCCGCCAGCCCGGTGGCGAGCAGCACCGGCCAGGTGCCCAGCCCGAAGGCCAGCATCAGCAATGCACTGTCCAGCGCATTGCCTTGGCTCGCCGCCCAGAGCAGGGTGCTGTAGACCAACCCGCACGGCAACCAGCCCCACAGCGCGCCCAGCAGCAAGGCGCGAGGCAGGCTGGACACCGGCAGCAAACGGTTGGCAACAGGCTGTATATGCCGCCACAGGCCGCGCCCGAGGCTTTCGATACGGGTCAGGCCGCTCCACCAGCCGGCCAGGTACAGGCCCATGCAAACCAGCAGCAGCCCGGCGAGCACGCGCATGAACATCGCCGCCGGGCTGTTGGCCACTGCCCAGCCGGCCAGGCCAATCAATAACCCCGCCGAGGCATAGCTGAGGATGCGCCCCAGGTTGTACGCCAGCAGCAAGCGAAAGCGGCGGCTGCGTTGCTCCTTGGGGATCGCCAGGGTCAGCGCGCCCATCAGCCCGCCGCACATGCCCAGGCAATGGCCGCCGCCGAGCAGGCCAAGGATCAGCGCCGAGACCAGCAGGGGCGCCAGCTCAAGCATGGGGTGGGGCTTTGGGCGGTTGCTCGGGGCCGTTGGCTTCGTCGACGGCGGCCAGGTGATTCGGATCCTGATCGTCGAACAACACGCTGTGGGCCGGGCCATCGAGATCCTCGTACTGACCGCTGTCCACGGCCCAGAAGAAGATGTAGATCGCCACACCCACTAACAGCAGCGCCGCCGGTATCATCACGTATAGAGCTGGCATCTGCACTCCATGCCCACGCGGCTCAGGCCTGCAGCGGGCGGGTTATCAAGGTGGTGCCGGTGGCTGGCGCGCTCGGCAGGCGAGTCAGGCGCAAGGCGTTGAGCACCACGGTCAATGAGCTGAGGGACATGCCGATCGCCGCCCAGATTGGGGTGATCCAGCCCAGGGCGGCAAACGGCAGCATAAGGCCATTGTACAGCCCGGCCCACAGCAGGTTCTCAATGATTACCCGACGAGTGCGTCGCGCCAGGCTGAAGGCCTGCACCAAGGCATCCAGGCGGTTGGACAACAGCACCGCGTCGGCACTGGTTTTCGCCAAATCCGTGGCCGAGCCCATGGCTACGCTGATATCGGCGGCGGCCAGTACCGGCACATCGTTGACACCATCACCCAACATCAGCACCTTACGGCCTTCCTTGTGCAGGTTTTGCAGTACCCGCAGCTTGTCGTCAGGGCGCAGGCCACCGTGGGCTTCGTCGATGCCCAGCTCAAGGGCGACACTGGCGACCATCGGCGAACTGTCCCCCGAGAGCAACAGCGTACGCCAGCCGCGCGCCTTGCAGGCGGCCAACAAGGCCGGTGCATCGCTGCGCAGGCGGTCGTCCAGCACGAACCAGGCGAGTGCGCCGTTACGATCGCCCAGCAGCAGCCATTGCCCGGCTTCATCCGGCGCCACCGGCATCGCGCAACCACTGAGCGCGCAGACAAACGCCGGTTGGCCGATACGCAGGTGCCGCTCACCCACGCGACCTTCCAAGCCTAGGCCGGGGGAACTGAGCACTTCGTCGGCGGCCAGCGGCGCACGCCCAAAGGCGCGGGCGATCGGGTGTTCCGAGCGGTTCTCCAGGGCGGCCGCGAGGCTCAGGCATTGGTCGCTGTCCAGCCCGCCCAGGGGCCGGATGGCGCGCAACGCCAGGCGCCCTTCGGTGAGGGTGCCGGTCTTGTCGAAAATCACCGTATCGATCTGGTTCAGGCCCTCAAGCACATGGCCACGAGTCAATAGCAACCCAAGAGTGTGCAAGGTGCCGGTGGCAGCAGTGAGGGCGGTCGGCGTGGCCAGGGATAGCGCGCACGGGCACGTGGCCACCAGCATCGCCAATACAATCCAGAACGCCCGGGATGGGTCCAGTTCCCACCACAGCAGGCCGATCAGCGCGGCGGCTATCAACGAGCACAGCAGGAACCACTGCGCGGCGCGGTCGGCGATCTGCGCCAGGCGGGGCTTCTCAGCCTGGGCGCGCTCCAGCAGGCGCACGATGGCGGACAACCGTGTGTCATGGCCCAGGGCGCGCACTTCGACGCTCAGCGCGCCTTCGACATTCAGGGTGCCGGCGGTGACGCTGTCACCAATCCCCCGGGGTTGCGGCAGGTACTCGCCGGTCAGCAGGGATTCATCGATGCTGGATTGGCCGTCGAGAATCACGCCATCCGCCGGCAGCACCGCACCGGGGTGCACCAGCACGCGATCACCCAGCGCCAACTCACTGAGCAGGATGCGTTCGCTCTGGCCATCATTTTTCAGGCGCAGGCAGGAGGCAGGCAACAGGTTGACCAACTGAGCGGTGGCCGCTGCGGTGCGCTCCCGGGCGCGACGCTCAAGGTAACGCCCAGCCAGCAGGAACAGCGTAAACATGCCCACCGCATCGAAATATAATTCGCCCACACCGGTGATCGCCGTCCAGATGCCCGCCACGTAGGCGCCGCCAATCGCCAGGGACACCGACACGTCCATGGTCAGGTGGCGCGTGCGCAAGTCGCGCAGGGCGCCCTTGAAGAAGGGTGCGCAGCTGTAGAACACGATGGGCGTGGTCAGAAACATCGCGACCCAGCGCAGGATCACATGCAGCTCCGGGCTCAGGTCGATATTGAATTCCGGCCAGGTGGCCATGGTTGCCATCATCGCCTGGAACCACAGCAAGCCGGCGACGCCCAGTTGGCGCAGGGCCAGGCGGTTCTCGCTGGCCAATTGCTCGGCGGCGCGGTCGGCGTGGTAAGGGTGGGCGGCGTAGCCGATATGGCGCAGTTCGCTGAGCAGTTGGCTCAACGGCAATTGCCCATCGGCCCAGCGTACCTGCAGGCGGTGGTTGGACAGGTTCAGCCGGGCCTCGGCCACGGCGGGCAGGCTGCGCAGGTGCTTCTCGATCAACCAGCCGCAGGCGGCGCAGCTGATGCCTTCCATCAACAGGGTGGCTTCGGCAAGGTCGCCTTCGTGGCGCACAAAGGGTTTTTGCACATCGGCGCGGTCGTACAACGCCAGCTCATCCACCAGTTGCACCGGTAATGCCTCAGGGTTGGCCGAGGCTTCGCTGCGGTGCTGGTAATAGCTTTCCAACCCACCGGCAACAATGGCTTCGGCGACCGCCTGGCAGCCCGGGCAGCACAGTTCGCGGCGCTCGCCGAGGATCTGGGCGGTAAACCGGCTGCCGGCGGGGACGGGCAGGGCGCAGTGGTAGCAGGGGGTGGTCATGGTTCAAGGTCTTTGGTGGCTGGGAGGGCCTCATCGCGGGCAAGCCCGGCTCCCACATTCGATTGCGTTCTCCTGTGGGAGCGGGCTTGCCCGCGATGCGCGTAGCGCGGCTTTTTTACTGCTTCAGGTCTTCGGCACCCTGCAACGGCTCGTCACCCAGAAGCAAGTCCTTGTCATGGCTGACCTCTTCTTCTTCGAACATCCGCCAGGTTTGGTCACCTTCCACGCCGAGCAATTCCACGAAGCGCCGGCCTTCGACCTTGTCAGCGACCTGGCCGATATAGCGGCCCTGCCCAGTGTCACTGCGGGCCAGGACGATCTTGCGATCCTTCTCCGGCTGGGTTGGGGAAATCAGGTTCAGTTCCAGGGTCGTCGGGCCGCTGTTGCCGGTCAGTTGCAGTTCGACTTCGCCGGTCAGTTCATCCAGGTGCAGCCTGGCGCGCAATTGCAGGGTCTGCGCCAGGCGTTCGCGGTCCAGGGAGCGGTTGATGCCTTTGCCGGCCTCGTAGTAGTTGTCGTTGACCAGGTTGTCCGGGTTGTTCACCGCGATGGTCACCATGGACAAGGTCAGGGTCACCGAGCAGGCCAGGATCGCAATGATGATCCAGGGCCAGAGGTGCTTGTACCAAGGGCTTGCGGCAGTGGCTGAGGACATTGGTTCTATTCCCTGTTAACGGACTTGTGGGCCGATGAATCGGCTCTTGGCTTCAATATGAACGCTGGTGTCATCGGCGTCCTTGAGGATGAACGTCACCTCGTTGGTGCTCGACGGCAACTGCTCCGGCGCACTCGACAGCTCTACCGGCATGCTGACGATATCGCCGGCGGCCACCTTGATTTCGCGTCGGCCTTGCAGCTTGAGGTCCGGCAGGCCGGCGGCGTCGAGCACGTAGGTGTGGTCGCGCTGGTCCTTGTTCATGATCTTCAGGCTGTAGACGTTCTCAATGCGCCCTTCGGCGTTTTCGCGGTACAGCACGCGGTCCTTGCTGACATCGAAGCCGACCAGCGAGCGCATGAAAAATGCGCCGACCAGCAGGCTGATCATTGCCAGCAGCACCAGGGCGTAGCCGATCAACCGTGGGCGCAGCTTATTCGTCTTCTGCCCGGACAGGTTGTGCTCGGTGGTGTAGCTGATCAACCCGCGGGGGTATTCCATCTTGTCCATGATGGTGTCGCAGGCATCGATACAGGCAGCGCAACCAATGCACTCGATTTGGAGGCCGTCGCGGATATCGATACCGGTCGGGCACACCTGTACGCACATGGTGCAGTCGATGCAATCGCCCAGGCCCTGAGCCTTGTAGTCGACGCCTTTTTTGCGCGGGCCGCGTACTTCGCCACGGCGTGGGTCGTAGGAAACGATCAAGGTGTCTTTGTCGAACATCACGCTCTGGAAGCGCGCATACGGGCACATGTAGATGCACACCTGTTCGCGCAGCCAGCCCGCGTTGCCGTAGGTGGCGAGGGTGAAGAAACCCACCCAGAAATACGACCAGCCGTCGGCCTGGCCAGTGAAGAAGTCGAACACCAGTTCGCGGATCGGCGAGAAATAGCCGACGAAGGTCATGCCAGTGGCAAAGCCGATCAGCAGCCACAGCGTGTGCTTGCTGAACTTGCGCAGGAACTTGTTGGCGCCCATGGGCGCCTTGTCCAGCTTGATGCGCTGGTTGCGGTCGCCTTCGGTGACCTTTTCGCACCACATGAAGATCCAGGTCCACACGCTTTGCGGGCAGGTATAGCCACACCACACACGCCCGGCGTACACGGTGATAAAGAACAGCCCGAAGGCCGCAACGATCAGGATGCCCGAGAGCAGGATGAAATCCTGGGGCCAGAAGGTCGCGCCAAAAATGAAGAACTTACGCTCCGGCAGGTTCCACCACACAGCCTGGTGGCCGCCCCAATTCAGCCACACCGTGCCGAAGTAGAGCAGGAACAAGCCGGCGCCACCGAGCATGCGCAAATTACGGAACAGCCCGGTGAAGGCGCGGGTGTAGATTTTCTCTCGCGAGGCGTAGAGGTCGACGCTGTTGCTCGCGTTTTTGGCAGGCGGGGTAACGTCATGTACCGGTATCTGGTTGCTCATCATTGCATCCCACGGCGGTGGAGATTTGCCTCGGCCAGTACGTGCCAGCCGGGGTCAAATTGGGGGGTGTTGCAGTGGCCTGATGATACGCCCCCGAGGGTATGTAAGGGGTGCGACCTTTGGTCGCGTTGGGAGAAATCAATTGATGGTGTACGTGATCTGGATCAATTGACTTGGCAAGTATGGATGGTTTTTGCAGGTAAGGCGGTCATTCGTCCCATGGACTGATCAGAGGCACGCCTCTGGACCCGATGTAATGACTACTTGGTGGATGCGCGGGGCAAGACAGGGGGCTGCGAGTGGTGGCGTGTTTCTCCCTGGAAAGATCGCGGGAGGCAGAAGCAACAAAGCCTCGCCCGTTTTTACTACTGGCGGACCTAACGGATGGTGTACTGCAATGGTGCAAGGCTGGCAGGTATGTGCAGGAACTGAGCGGCGAAAATCAACACTCAGGTTTCACCCCAACGCCCATGGTGGGGGATTACATACCAATGAGGTGACCACGTGATTATTGTTCCAAATCCGCCGACGTATAACGTTCCAGGCCCTGCGCCGCTGCCTGCTAACGTGACGCGTGCAACGCTGCATGAGATGTCCAGTCTTTACGCCAGCCTCGACCGCTATGAGTTAGCGAAGACCTTGAGGGACAACTTTGATCGGTTTGTGGATCCTGACAACCCGGGTTTTTTGACGCTGGATTATTTGCAATACATAGCCCTGGGGCTGGCCGGCAATCAATTTACCTTGGCGGACCAGGTGCTGGTTTTTGAAGTCCTCAACCGCGCTGGCTTCGCGGCTTCCCTGGACTTGGACGAAAAAGGTGAGAGTAACCGCAAGTTTGATCGGCAGGATATCCATAATTACCAGGATGCGCTGTTCACTGAACATGAGGAAAGAACTGCCGGCCCGGACGCTCGATAAAGGCCGCTGCTTAGCATTAACAGGTAGTTGTAACAGCCATCTACAAAAAAGCCCCGCCAGTTTTCACTGCGCGGGGCTTTGTTGTTTTCGAGGTTTTACTGTTCTTCGGCCTTCTTATCCCCATGGGACAAGCTGTACACATAAGCCGCCAGCAAATGCACCTTATCGTTCCCTTGCAGTTGCTCCTGCGCCGGCATCTGGCCTTGGCGACCATAGCGAATGGTCTGCTGCAGCTGGGCAAAGCTCGAACCGTAGATAAACGCCCCCGGATGAGTCAGGTCCGGCGCGCCCATTGCAGGCGTGCCTTTACCGGCCGGACCGTGGCAGGCCACGCAGTTGGCGGCGAAGAGTTTCTCACCGTTGGCTACGTCGGCCTTGGCGCCTTCCGGAAGCTTGCGGCCGTCGAGGTTGGTCACCACAAAGCCCGCGACGTCAGCCACCCCTTGCTCGCCGATGACTTCGGCCCAGCCTGGCATCACCGCGTGGCGGCCTTGCATGATGGTTTGCTTGATGGTCTCCGGCTCGCCGCCCCAGCGCCAGTCGGCGTCGGTCAGGTTGGGGAAGCCGTACGCGCCCTTGGCGTCGGAGCCGTGGCACACTGAGCAGTTGGAGGCGAACAGGCGGCCGCCCATCTTCAAGGCTTGCGGGTCCTTGGCAACTTCTTCAATGGGCATCGAGGCAAATTTGGCAAAGATCGGCCCGAACTTGGCGTCCGACCTGGCCATTTCTTTTTCCCACTCATGCACACCGGTCCAGCCGGTCTGGCCGTTGGCGAAAGCGGTTTGCTTGTCGTTATCGAGGTAGTTGTAACCCGGCAGCAAGCCCTTCCAGTTGCCCAGGCCGGGGTACAGCACCAAGTAGCCAAGGGCAAAGACGATGGTGCCGACAAACAGCATGAACCACCATTTGGGCAGTGGGTTGTCGTACTCCTCGATGCCATCGAACGAGTGGCCGACGGTCTCGTCCGTTTGCTCGGTGCGCTGGCCCTTGCGGGTCGACAGCAGCAGCCAGGTCAGGGCGAAGATGGTACCCAGACTGAGGACTGTGACGTACAGACTCCAGAACGTAGTCATTCTTTGTTACTCCTAGAAGCTTGCTCGACGTGCTTGATGGCTTCGGGGTCATCCGCAAAGGGCAGCATGGTCGCGTCGTCAAACTCCGACTTGCGCCGCGGGCTGAACACCCACAACGCCAGGCCGACAAAGGCCACCATCACCACAACGGTGCCCAGGCCACGAATCATCCCGATATCCATGTAGGTCACCGTTTGCTTTTGATGATGGTGCCAAGGCCTTGCAGGTAGGCCACCAATGCGTCCATTTCGGTCTTGCCCTTCACGGCGGCGGCTGCACCGGCGATATCTTCGTCGGTGTAGGGCACGCCCAGGGTGCGCAAGACTTCCATCTTCTTCGCGGTGTCCTTGCCGTCGAGCTTGTTTTCCACGAGGAACGGGTACGCCGGCATTTTCGACTCAGGCACCACGTTGCGCGGGTTGTACAAGTGCGCGCGCTGCCAGTCATCGGAGTAACGCCCGCCAACACGGGCCAGGTCCGGGCCGGTGCGCTTGGACCCCCACAGGAACGGGTGGTCCCACACGCTTTCACCGGCGACCGAATAGTGGCCGTAGCGTTCGGTTTCAGCGCGGAATGGGCGGATCATCTGCGAATGGCAGCCCACGCAACCGTTGGCGATGTAGACGTCGCGGCCTTCCAGTTCAAGGGCGGTGCGTGGCTTCATGCCTTCGACCGGCTTGTTGGTCACGTCCTGGAAAAACAGCGGAACGATCTGGGTCAGGCCTCCGATACTCACGGCGATGACCATGAAGAAGGCCAGCAGGCCGATATTCTTCTCGACTACTTCATGCTTCATCAGTGGGCTCCCACAACGGCGATCTTGGCGGCGGCTTCGGCTTCTACAGGGTCAGAGGCACGCACGGTGCGCCAGACGTTGTAGGCCATCAACAGCATGCCGCTGGCAAAGAACGCTCCGCCCAGGGCCCGCACGATAAAGCCCGGGTGGCTGGCCTGCAGCGCTTCGACGAAGGAGTAGGTGAGGGTGCCGTCATCGTTGATCGCACGCCACATCAGGCCCTGGGTGATGCCGTTGACCCACATCGAGGCGATGTAGAGCACGGTACCGATGGTGGCCAGCCAGAAGTGCGCATTGATCAGCCCGACGCTGTGCATCTGCATGCGGCCGAACAGTTTGGGGATCATGTGATACAGCGCGCCGATGGAGATCATCGCCACCCAGCCCAGTGCACCGGCGTGTACGTGGCCGATGGTCCAGTCGGTGTAGTGGGACAGCGAGTTGACCGTCTTGATGGCCATCATCGGCCCTTCGAAGGTCGACATGCCGTAGAACGCCAGGGACACTACCAGGAAACGTAGGATCGGGTCGGTGCGCAGCTTATGCCAGGCGCCCGAGAGGGTCATCATGCCGTTGATCATGCCGCCCCAGCTTGGGGCCAGCAGGATGATCGACATCGCCATGCCCAACGATTGTGCCCAGTCCGGCAGCGCGGTGTAGTGCAGGTGGTGAGGACCGGCCCAGATATACAGGGTGATCAGCGCCCAGAAGTGCACGATGGACAGGCGATAGGAGTAGATCGGGCGCTCGGCCTGTTTCGGCACGAAGTAG
The DNA here is from genome assembly GCA_029852875.1 of Mythimna loreyi. NCBI lineage: Eukaryota > Metazoa > Arthropoda > Insecta > Lepidoptera > Noctuidae > Mythimna > Mythimna loreyi. The sequence continues at coordinate 138,675 of JARGEH010000049.1, forward strand.
TACATCATGCCGAGGAAACCGGTGGTGAGGAAGAAGCCTACGGCGTTGTGGCCGTACCACCATTGGATCATCGCATCCGTCGCACCCGAGTAGGCCGAGTAGGACTTGAACAGGCTGACCGGCAAGGACGCGTGGTTGACGATGTGCAGCATCGCCGTGACCAGGATGAATGCCCCGTAGAACCAGTTGCCCACGTAAATGTGCTTGGTCTTGCGCTTGACGATGGTGCCGAAGAACACCACTGCGTAGGTCACCCAGACAATCGCGAGCAAAATCGCAATCGGCCATTCCAGCTCGGCGTATTCCTTGGTGGTGGTGTAGCCCAGGGGCAGGCTGATGATGGCGCCGATGATGACCGCCTGCCAGCCCCAGAAGGTGAAGGCAGCCAGGCTGTCGGAGATCAGGCGGGTCTGGCAGGTACGCTGCACGACATAGTAGGACGTGGCAAACAACGCACATCCACCGAAGGCAAAGATCACCAGGTTGGTGTGCAGCGGGCGCAGGCGACCGAAGGTCGTCCATGGCAGGTCGAAATTCAATTGCGGCCAGACCAGTTGCGAGGCGATGAACACCCCGAGCCCCATGCCAAGGATCCCCCAGACCACCGTCATGATGGCGAACTGGCGGACTACCTTATAGTTATAAGCAGTCGGACTGATTGCTGTGCTCATTCTAAGGTTCCACGGTTTAGGTTTTTTTATAGGTAAAATCGGTCGCAAGTATGTAGAAAGCGAGGGGCCATTGCAACGCAATGGCTGACCTGTATCAATGCGTCCCACGCCAGATTCTGCGCCCTTTCCATGTTTGGCGTAAGGATTAAATCCGAAATATAAAGCTGATCAAATGGACAGGAATTTTAGGGGGCGCGACGGATACCGTCGCCTACGCCAGAATTGCTCCACTGTGGGAACAAGCGTAGACCCGAATATGAGGGGGGGAAAGCTGGGTGTTGCGAGGGTGCGACACTTGGTCGCGCAAATGAAAACGACATTGGATCACTGTAGGAGCGAGCTTGCTCGCGAAGAAATCCAGAGCGCCGCGTTTATTCCGGATAAATGCGGTGTCCTCAGGTTCTTCGCGAGCAAGCTCGCTCCTACAGTAAAGCGGAGCGGTTACTCGGTCTGGCTGTCTGGCGTTGCACCATCAGCGTTATGGGACAGGCTATACACGTACGCCGCCAGCAGATGCACCTTGTCATTGCCCTGCAGCACTTCCTGGGCCGGCATCTGGCCCTGGCGACCATGGCGGATGGTCTGCTGCAACTGCGCCAGGCTGGTGCCGTAGATAAACCCGCTTGGCTCGGTCAGGTTCGGCGCGCCCATGGCTTCCACGCCATGGCCTTGTGGGCCGTGACAGGCCACGCACGTGGTGCTGAATGCGGCTTGGCCGGCGGCCAGGTCGGCGGTGTTGTCCGCTGGCAAGGGCAGCTTGGCCAGGTCGTGGCGCACATAGGCAGCGACGTTCTTCACGCCGTCCTCACCCAGCACTTCACCCCAGGCCGGCATGGCTGCATGGCGACCGGCCATGATGGTGGCCTTGATCGCTTCGGCCGAACCGCCCCAGCGCCAGTTGCTGTCTGCCAGGTTCGGGAAACCATAGGCTCCCTTGGCATCCGAGCCGTGGCACACCGCGCAGTTGGAGGCGAACAGGCGGCCGCCCATCTTCAACGCTTGCGGGTCCTTGGCGACTTCCTCCACGGGCATCGCCGCGAATTTGGCGAAGATCGGCCCGAACTTGGCGTCGGCCTTGGCCATTTCCTTGTCCCATTCCTTGGTCTGGGTCCAGCCGTCCTCATAACCCGGCAGCACGCCTTTCCAGTTGCCCAGGCCCGGGTAGAGGATCAGGTAGCCGACGGCAAACACCAGGGTGCCGGCGAACAGCATGAACCACCACTGAGGCAGCGGGTTGTCGTATTCCTCGATACCGTCGAAAGCGTGGCCCATGGTCTGGTCGACGCTGCCCTTGGTTTCGCCCTTGCGGGTGCCGACCAAGAGCCAGGTCAGGCCAATCAGGCTGCCGAGGGTCAGAACGCAGATCCATGTACTCCAGAAGGTGGTCATGGCCGAGTGCTCCTTGTTGCTGGCTCTGCTTGAGCGTCGGTTGGGGAGGGTTCATCGGCAAACGGCAGCATGGTCGCATCGTCAAACTCCGACTTGCGCCGTGGGCTGAACACCCACAGCGACAGGCCGATAAAGGCGATAGCGACCACCAGCGTGCCTAGGCCGCGGATGGTGCCTGCATCGAATTCAAATCCCATGGCTCACCTCTTGCTCTTGATGGCAGTGCCGAGCACTTGCAGGTAGGAAACCAGCGCGTCCATCTCGGTCTTGCCCTTGAGGCTGGCGACCGCGCCATTGATGTCGTCGTCGGTGTAGGGCACGCCGAGGGTGCGCATCACCTTCAACTTGGTCTCGGTATGGCTGCTGTCGACGGCGGCGGTTACCAGCCATGGATAGGCCGGCATCTTCGACTCCGGTACCACGTTGCGCGGGTTGTACAAGTGCGCGCGGTGCCAGTCGTCCGAGTAGCGCGCGCCGACGCGGGCCAGGTCAGGCCCGGTGCGCTTGGAGCCCCACAGGAACGGGTGGTCCCACACGCTTTCGCCTGCCACTGAGTAGTGACCGTAGCGTTCGGTCTCGGCGCGGAACGGGCGGATCATCTGCGAGTGGCACTGCACGCACCCTTCGCGGATGTAGATGTCGCGGCCTTCCAATTGCAATGCGGTGTAGGGCTTCATGCCTTCCACCGGTTTGTTGGTCACGTCCTGGAAGAACAGCGGGACGATCTGGGTCAGGCCGCCGATGCTCACGGCGAGCACCATCAGCAGCATCAGCAGGCCGACGTTCTTTTCAATCGTTTCGTGTTTCATCATCGACTCCTCAGGCCATCTGCGCTGCGGCGGTGACTTCGGCAGGTTGCGCCGAACGCACGGTGCGCCATGTGTTGTAAGCCATCAGCAACATGCCGGTGAGGAAGATCGCACCGCCCACCAGCCGCACGATGAAGCCTGGGTGGCTGGCCACCAGGGTTTCGACGAAGGAGTAGGTCAAGGTGCCGTCTTCGTTGACTGCACGCCACATCAGGCCCTGGGCGATGCCGTTGACCCACATCGAGGCGATGTAGAGCACGGTGCCGATGGTGGCCAGCCAGAAGTGCGCGTTGATCAGGCCGAGGCTGTACATCTGCTCGCGACCGAAGACTTTCGGGATCATGTGGTACAGCGCGCCGATGGAGATCATCGCTACCCAGCCCAGTGCACCGGCGTGTACGTGGCCGATGGTCCAGTCGGTGTAGTGGGAGAGGGCGTTGACGGTCTTGATCGCCATCATCGGGCCTTCAAAGGTCGACATGCCGTAGAACGCCAGGGACACCACCAGGAAGCGCAGGATCGGGTCGCTGCGCAACTTATGCCAGGCGCCCGAGAGGGTCATCATGCCGTTGATCATGCCGCCCCAGCTAGGGGCCAGCAGCACCAGCGACATCACCATGCCCAGGGACTGCGCCCAATCCGGCAGCGCGGTGTAGTGCAAGTGGTGGGGACCCGCCCAGATGTACAGGGTGATCAGCGCCCAGAAGTGCACGATGGACAAGCGATAGGAATACACCGGACGTTCGGCCTGTTTCGGCACGAAGTAGTACATCATCCCCAGGAAGCCCGCGGTGAGGAAAAAGCCCACAGCGTTATGCCCATACCACCACTGCACCATGGCATCCGTCGCACCGCCGTACAGCGAGTAGGACTTGGTCAGGCTGACCGGGATTTCCAGGTTGTTGACGATGTGCAGGATCGCCACGGTGAGGATAAACCCGCCGAAGAACCAGTTACCCACATAGATATGCTTGGTGTTGCGCTTGGCCACGGTGCCGAAGAACACAATGGCGTAGGCGACCCAGACGATGGTGATGAGGATGTCGATCGGCCATTCCAGCTCGGCGTATTCCTTGGAGCTGGTGTAGCCCAGCGGTAAGCTGATCGCAGCCAGCAGGATCACCAGCTGCCAGCCCCAGAAGCAGAACGCTGCCAGTTTCGGCGCGAAAAGCTGGGTCTGGCAGGTGCGCTGCACCGAGTAGAACGAGCTGGCAAACAGCGCGCAGCCCCCAAAGGCAAAGATCACCGCGTTGGTGTGCAACGGGCGCAGTCTTCCAAAGCTGGTCCAAGGTAAATCGAAATTGAGCGCAGGCCAAACCAATTGGGCGGCGAGAAAAACCCCGAGCCCCATGCCGACGATGCCCCACACCACCGTCATAATGGCGAATTGGCGGACCACCTTGTAGTTATAGGCGGTACTTAAAGTAGTGTTCATGGTTCCCCATCCACGGTTCAACCCAAGCAGATGCGGCACTTGGGCTGGAGTTATAGGCAGACTAAAAAGCGAGGCAAGCATGGGCAAAGAGCACAAGGCCAGTATTGACGGGGATCAATGGGCGCAGTGTGTGCGCGAACGCGGCTGGCTGTGGGATGTCGCCACGGGCACGGCTTCGGGCGAGCCGGTTACCCTGATCCTGGCCCATGGCGCCGGCGCGCCGATGGACTCGGCGTTCATGGATGACATGGCTACACGCCTTGCCGGGCATGGCGTGAACGTATTGCGCTTCGAGTTTCCGTACATGGCCCAGCGCCGTGTGGACGGCGGCAAGCGCCCGCCGAACCCGGCGCCGAAACTGTTGGAGTGCTGGCGCGAGGTGTATGGCGAGGTGCGACGTCATGTCGCTGGGAAGCTGGCGATTGGCGGCAAGTCCATGGGCGGGCGCATGGCGAGTTTAGTCGCCGACGAGTTGGGGGCCGATGGCTTGGTGTGCCTGGGTTATCCGTTCTATGCAGTGGGTAAACCGCAGAAGCCACGGGTTGAGCATCTGGCCGGGTTGAAGACACCGACATTGATTGTGCAGGGCGAGCGCGATGCGCTGGGCAATCGGGCGGCGGTGGAGGGTTATGACTTGTCGCCGGGCATCGAGGTGATGTGGCTGATGGCAGGGGATCATGACTTGAAGCCGTTGAAGGCTTCAGGGTTCAGTCATGAGCAGCATCTGGAGGTTGCGGCACTCAAGGTTGTTGAATATCTGCGGCGTTGATTTTCAGGTGGGGCAAGTTTGGCGGTGCTCGCTGAGTTACATCGCTCGACGAGCACCTGTGCAATAAAAGCTGTTTGCTGCTGTTACTCTGCTTCTACGGTTATACATAGCCAACAGGATTGATCCAGTGGGTTGATAACTTCAAAGCCGGTTTGGTACATCATCTCTGATCATATTGAAGCTTCCTTCGGGTTCAAGAGGAAGGCCGTCTACTATGAAACGTGCGGAGAAGGTTCCTTCAGTCGTACCGGCACGCGGATCAAGCTTGATATGGACCTCGGCCCGCTCGGCTTGGATGACGCGAACACCGTCCCAGCCATCGACCGGAGGGATGCTGTGAGCATGGGAAAACAACAAGCCATTTGCAAGTGTGTAAGTCCGATCTATCGGATCTTCATTTATATAAGGAATCCGAAATGAAAAAGAATAATAGTTTTGTTTATCGGTTCTTCCGATTATTCCCGACAATAGCCAGCGGTGGGTTGGCGTATCTTTGCTCAAGCCAAATTCCAAGCGCTCCGCCTCCGTCTCAGGATTGTTGCCAATTTTCCATTTAAAATACTCATCGCTCTGGCGATGAGTGGCTGGTGGGATGTAGATGTCATATGTGCTCATGATGAACTCCTTCTCAGTCAAACGATAAAGACCCATTGGGGGTCAAGTTTGTTTGTTGAAAACTACTCCCCGAACCAGACTTCATCTACTGTCAAAAGTGACAGTTGACGGCAGCCATGCTTGGGTGTGGCAAATGCTGACCTTGATGCTGGAGGCAAAAAAAATCCCCGATGCTTATCGAGGATTTTTTCTTGGTAGCCATATTCAGCGATTAAATCGCTCCACCAGTGAATACTGCGTATTCGCCGTATGAGTCAGCTCTTCACTCAACTGCGCCGAGCTCATCGCCTGTTCCGAAGTCTGATCCGCCAACAGCGCAATGGTGCTGATATTACGGCTGATCTCCTCGGCCACTGAGCTTTGCTCTTCGGTAGCCGCAGCAATCTGGGTGGTCATGTCGGTGATATTCGCCACCGCTTCGCTGATACCCACCAACGCCTGGTCCGCTTCCATCACCCGCGCCACACCTTCTTCAGCCTGGCGATGCCCGGCGTCCATGGTTTGCACGGCCGCAGCCGCGGTGTTTTGCAGCTTGGCGATCAGGGTATGAATCTGTCCGGTGGACTCCGCAGTCCGCTGGGCCAACTGGCGCACTTCGTCAGCCACGACGGCAAAGCCACGGCCCATCTCACCGGCACGCGCCGCTTCGATGGCGGCGTTGAGGGCCAGCAGGTTGGTCTGGTCGGCGATGCCTTTGATCACATCGACCACGCCGCCGATCTCATCGCTGTCCTTGGCCAATTGGGTGACGGTTACGCCGGTCTCGCCCACGGCCACCGAAAGCCGCTGGATCGCCTCGCGGGTTTCCCCGGCGATATCGCGACCGCGACCGGTCAGGCGGTTGGCTTCCTGGGTAGCATCGGCGGTGCGCTGCACGTGGCTGGCAACTTCCTGGGTGGTCGCTGCCATCTGGTTGACCGCAGTGGCTACCTGTTCGGTCTCCACACGCTGGCGTTCCAGGCCACTGGAACTGTTGTGCGCCAGGGTGTTGGAGCGTGCCGCCTGGTCGTTGAGGTGCTCGGCGGTGTCCTGCAAGCGTGTAAGACAGGTCTTCAGACGCGCTTCCTGGCTGAGGATCGACATCTCCAGGCGCGCCTGGGCGCCACGGCTGTCGGTGTACATCTGCGCGATCAACGGGTCGGAGGTGGTCTGCTCGGCCAGGCGCAGCAAACGCTTGAGGCCGCGCTGCTGCCAGCTCAGGCCCAGCAGGCCCAACGGCACCGACAGCGCCGCCGCCAAGGCGAAGCCCCATTGGGACGTAAGGGTGGCGCCGATCATGAAGCTCAATTGGCTGACCAGGATAAATGGCAGCCAGTCCTGCAGCACCGGCAGCCACTTGTCCCGCTGGGGAATGGCCGACTTGCCTTGGTTGATACGTTGATAGAGCGCTTCGGCCCGGCGGATCTGCTCGGCGGTGGGCTTGATGCGCACCGATTCGTAACCTACCACCTGGTTGCCGTCGAAGACCGGTGTCACGTAGGCGTTAACCCAATAATGGTCACCGGTCTTGCAGCGATTCTTGACAATGCCCATCCATGGCAAGCCTTGTTTGAGCGTTGACCACATATGCGCGAACACCGCCGGCGGCACATCCGGGTGACGCACCAGGTTGTGCGGGGCCCGGGTCAGTTCGTCGCGGGTGAACCCACTGATTTCGACAAACGCGTCGTTGCAGTAGGTAATGACACCCTTGGCATCTGTGGTGGAGATCAACCGTTGCTGAGCGGGGAAGGTACGTTCGCGCTGGGTAACGGGTTGGTTATTACGCATGATTGTTCAATCCGCAAGGCTTTCAGGGGTTATCGGTCATGGCGGGCATTTATTTAACTTATTTTTGCAACAATCCGGACGAGCGGGTTAACGCTCAGCCGGCCAGCATCGGATACGTGAACAGCCCGAAGTGAAGCAGGTTCAAGCCAAAGTGCGTGGCAATCGCCGCGCCCAGTCCGCCGAAGCGATACGCCAGGCCGTAACCGACGCCGGCAATACTCGCCAGCAGCACCCACTGCCAACCTGCGCCGAGGTGCACCAGCCCGAATAACAGCGAGGCCAGCAGCAGCGCGAGGTTCTCGCCGTAGGGCAGGTGCTTGAAGCGCTGGCCCAGGCCACCCTGAATATAGCCACGGAACAGCGCCTCTTCGACCAGCGTCACCAGCAGCAGGTTATTCAATACCCACAGCCACGCCTGGTCCGGCCACTTCGGCGCCCAGCTGATCATGCCCATCAGGGCAGCGCCACCCAGGGCGGCGATGGCGGTCAGGGCCAGGGCCAGCGCAGTGACGCAGATCGACAGGCGCAATGACCGCCGCGCCACAATCCATGGGCAGGCCAATAGCAGCCAGAAGCCGATCAGCGGTTTGTCTTGGTTCAGGTACATCGAGAAGGGCACGGCGTCAGGGGTAAAACGCTGGGGGGCGATGCCCCGGCCGTTGTAGAAACCCGGTAGCCAGTGCATCGCCAGGCCCAGGGCCAGGACGATGAACAACCCGTGGCCCAGGTAGCGGGCCCAGGGGGTGCGTTGCTGGCGTACGGCGTAACCGGCCACCAGCAGCAGCGCCACGGACACTGCTGCCAACAGGCCCAGTTGGCCGTAGAGCAAGGCCACGACATAGCCAATGGAAAGCAGCGTGAGGTACAGCCAGGGCAGGGCAATCATGTGAAATCCTTCGAAAAAACTGGGCGGCATTATAGCGAGCGGCCTGGTTCGGCGGCATGAAAACTCCTCCACGCAAAAAGGCTGTAGGGAAAGGATTGCCAAGTAAGTTTGCGGGTGGTTATAGTCGACGCGTCTTTATCCCTTCAAAAAGATCAGCACATGCCAGCTTCCCAGCGCATAGCGGTAGTCGATTCAGCGGTCAACGCTGGGGTCGTGCCGTGCGGCGCCAAGCAGCCTGCGCAGATCAGTCACTACCCGCCACCTGTCAGTAGCACGCCGGTGTACGCAGTCGTATCACCGCCGGGTGTTGGCATTTCGGGCTGACCAGCTGTTCGCTGTAGCCCTGTGCCTACCTGAAAAAACCTACTGAAATTCGGTATTTACCGAGTCGGCTTTTTTGCCTGAACACAGGTGGTAACTCATGTCTGTTATTTCGAAACAATCCGTGGCCGCGGCGGCCTCGACGAGCCTGTTTGTCCTGCTGTGGAGCAGCGGGGCGATTTTCTCCAAGCTGGGCCTGGCTCATGCTTCACCCTTTGCCTTTCTGCTGATCCGATTTGCCATCGCCCTGGCCGGGCTGGTGGTGCTGGTGCCAATCCTCAAGTTGCAGCTGCCACGTCCCGGCAAGCCCATGCTGTATGCGGTGTCGACGGGCCTGGTGCTGCTGGGGGCCTATCAGATTTTTTATCTGCTGGCCCTGGACCTCAAAGTCACCCCTGGGGTGATGGCCACCATCATGGGCGTACAGCCGATCCTCACCGTGGTGCTGATGGAGCGCCAGCGCTCCGGGCGCCGGTTGTTCGGCCTGGGGTTGGGCTTGGCCGGGTTGATCATGGTGGTGTACCAGGGTATCGGGCTGGCAGGCATGTCCCTGGCCGGGATGCTGTTCGGGCTGCTGGCGCTGGCGAGCATGACGTTTGGCTCGATCATGCAAAAGCGCATCACCGACAATCCGTTGGGCACGTTGCCGCTGCAATACCTGGCCGGGCTGTTGTTGTGCGTGGTTTTCGTGCCGTTCCAACCCTTCCATTTCGAGCACAATGCGAGCTTTTACCTGCCGGTGCTGTGGATGGGGTTGGTGGTGTCGGTGCTGGCAACGCTGCTGTTGTATCGCCTGATCGCCCGCGGCAACCTGGTGAATGTCACCAGTCTCTTCTACCTGGTGCCGGCGGTGACGGCGGTGATGGACTACCTGATCTTCGGCAACCGGCTGGCGCTGTTGAGCCTGCTGGGGATGCTGTTGATCATCGTCGGTTTGGTCTTTGTATTCCGTAAAAACTGAAACCCACCCCTGTAGGAGCGAGTCAGCTCGCTCCTACCCTTTTTGCGGGCGCAGCACCAACCACAACGCCCCGGCAATCAACACCCCGCCATACAGGTGGGCCATGGACAACGGCTCATCCAGCAGCAACGCGCCCCACAACACACCGAATGGCGGAATCATGAAGGTCACGGTCATCGACTTGACCGGGCCAATGGACGATAGCAAGCGGAAATACAGGATGTAGGCGAATGCCGTGCACACCAGCCCCAACCCCAGCAACGACGCCCATACCTGCCAGCCGCCCCAGCTCGCCGGTGGCTGGCTGATGGCGCTGTAGGCAAAAAACGGCAGCAAGAACAATGTAGCGCCCAGCATGCTGCCCAGGGCCGACAGGCGACTGTCCAACCCGCCGCGCTGATCCAGCCAGCGCCGCGCCAGGAAACCGGCAAAGCCATAGCAGGTGGTCGCCAGTAGGCACGCCAGTGCGCCCATCAACAATTGCAGATCAAAGGCCACCGGCCCCGCACGCGTGAGCACGGCTACGCCAAGCAGCCCCAGGGCTACCCCCGCGACTTTCGACGGTGTCAGGCGTTCGCTGAAGAACAGCCCGCCAATCAGCACGCCCATCAACGGCGTGGTGGCATTGAAGATCGCCGAATAACCCGCCGGCAATACCTGGGCCGCCACCGAGTACATGGTCGCCGGGATCCCTGAGTTGATTACGCCCAGCAGCAGTACCGTCTTGAATTTGCCCTGGAAATCCCAGCTCACGCGCATCATCGCCAGGATCACCAACAACCCCACGGCGGCAATCGACACGCGGAAAAACGCAGTCGGCACGGTGCCGATTTCCGGCGCGATGATGCGCATGAACAGGAAACTCGCGCCCCAGATGGCCGCCAGTCCCAGCAAGTAGAGGGTATCAACAGGTCTCACGGAAAACTCCTACGCCAATCAGGCGGGGAGTGTTGCCCAGCGTCTTGGTCGACACAATCTCTAAGTACCGCGGCCCATGAAAAATCTTCCTTCTCCTGCCACCGTTCACTGGCTAAGCTCTGGGCTTCCAGCTACCCGCTCGAGGTTTCCCGCATGTTGCAGCCCGCCCTCGTTATCGCCCGGATGATCCTCGACGGCTTTGATGATTACCGTGAGCACTTTCGCCTGATCACCGATGGTGCCCGCGAACGATTCGAGAAGGCGCAGTGGCAGCAGGGGCAGGCCGCCTCGGCGGCGCGTATCAACCTCTATGAAGAGAAAGTCGCCGAGGTCACCGCGCGCCTGCGAGCCAGCTGCGAAGCGGCCGCGCTGTTGGACATCGACCTGTGGCCCCAGGTGAAAAGCGCCTATATCGACCTGATCGACCTGCGCTTTGACGATGAACTGTCCGAGACCTGGTACAACTCGATCTTCTGCGGCCTGTTCAGCCATGACCTGATCAGCGACCGCTGCATGTTCATCCACACCACTCGGCCAAGCCAGCGCCGTGCAAGGGCGGCGCAAACCCGGATCTACACGCCAACCGGTAATATTGCTCAGATGCTCGCGCAGGTGTTTGCTGACTACAGTTTCAGCGAGCCCTACGCCGACCTGCCGGCAGACCTGCAACGCCTGGAAGCCCAATTGCGGGAAAACCTGCCGGATTGGGTATGTAAAGACCCGGACCTCAACGTCGAGTTGTTTTCCTCGGTGCTCTACCGCAACAAAGGTGCCTACTTGGTAGGGCGCATCTACACGCGTGACGAACAATGGCCCCTGGTCATTCCGCTGCTGCACCGCGAAGGCCGTGGCATCCAGATCGATGCGTTGATCACCGACGAAGCCGACGTGTCGATCATTTTCTCGTTCACCCGTTCCTATTTCATGGTCGATGTGCCGGTGCCCGCCGAATTCATCGGCTTTCTCAAGCGCATCCTGCCGGGCAAGCACATTGCCGAGCTATACACCTCGATCGGCTTCTACAAACACGGCAAATCCGAGTTCTACCGTGCGCTGATCAACCACCTGGCCACCACCGATGACCAGTTCATCATGGCCCCCGGCGTGCGCGGCATGGTCATGAGCGTGTTTACGCTGCCGGGCTTCAACACCGTGTTCAAGATCATCAAGGACCGTTTTTCGCCGTCGAAAAACGTCAACCGCGCCACGGTGATCGAGAAATATCGCCTGGTTAAGAGTGTCGACCGGGTCGGACGCATGGCCGACACCCAGGAGTTCGCCGACTTTCGCTTCCCCCTGGGCAAGTTCGAGCCCGAATGCCTGGCCGAGCTGCTGGTGGTTGCTGCCGGCACGGTCCAAGTCGAAGGCGACACGGTCCTTATCCGCCACTGCTGGACCGAGCGGCGCATGACCCCGCTCAACCTCTACCTCGACAACGCCAACCCCGCCCAGGTACGCGAAGCCCTGGAAGACTACGGCCTGGCGATCAAGCAACTGGCAGCGGCGAATATCTTCCCCGGCGACATGCTGCTGAAAAACTTCGGCGTCACCCGTCACGGCCGCGTGGTGTTCTACGACTATGACGAGATTTGTTTCCTTACCGAAGCCAACTTCCGGCATATCCCGGCACCGCGCACCCCCGAGGATGAAATGGCCTCCGAGCCCTGGTACTCCATCGGCCCGCTGGACGTGTTCCCCGAGGAATTCCCGCCGTTCCTGTTTGCCGACGCCGGCCAGCGCAAGCTGTTCGACGAGCTGCATGGCGAGCTGTACAACGCCGACTACTGGAAGGGCCTGCAGGATGCGATTCGCGCCGGCAAGGTCATCGATGTGTTCCCCTATCGCAGAAAGGACCCGCTATAACGCATCCCGGTGTGGGAGGGGGCTTGCTCCCGATGGCGGTGAATCAGTCAACACTTTCATTAACTGACCCACCGTCGTCGGGAGCAAGCCCCCTCTTATCAAACTTCAAGTGAGCTACTGATTTTAAATAGTTAAAATTTAGTCTTAACGCCGGATATTTTGGAGGCGGCCCAGGTTCTGCGCGACGGCGCCATGTCGACGATGTGACCGGGTTGTTGGGTTGTTGGGGCGAGTACATATCCGTTGCTTAGGTAACGGCCGCTATAGGTTCCGCCCTTATGTATGGACTCGCCTCCACTGTCTACCCGCTTTTCAACACTGCTACCCGGTTGCATCTATGTATAAGGCCTATTCGAGGAAGCCCATCTTTGGCTTCTGGCCAACATTGGTTGAGCTCGCGGTATGCCGATTACGTTCAGGCCTCGAAGGCCGGTAAGGGCGCAGGCATCGATCCGCGACGGTCTGACCTGGGGTCAATGTTTTCTAGCAGGGGCTGGAGCGCTTTACGCCCCGGTGGCAGAACTCTGGTGATCTGTAACTTGTCGCAGCCGGCCGGCCTTAGGCTGGTTGGCTGTGATAAGTCTGGTCATTCTGTAGCAGCACCCAGATGATTCGTAGGTTGCGATTCGCCAGTCGTACCGCCGCTTCCTTACGTCCTAGCCGACTCAGCCAACGTTGCAAGCGACGATCGTCGGGCTGCTCAGAATCAGGACGTAGGTGCCTCAATACGGCGTGAGCACCCTGAACCATCAGGCTGCGTATGTAACCATCGCCTCGTTTGCTCATCTTGCCCAGGCGAACCTTCTGCCCACTGCTGTTCTGATCGGGCACCATGCCAAAGTAGGCGGCGAACTGGCGTGCATCGGCGAAACGTTCGGGTTCGGTCTGCTTGGCTAGCATCGCTGTGGCGATGATCGGACCGACACCGCGTACCGTCATTAACCGTCTGGCGGTTTGATCCTGGTTCGCAGCGATCTCCAGGCGACCGGTCAATACGTTGATCCGCTCGCCTAACTGGCGCCATTCGCCCAGCAACTCGTCGATGAGTTCGCGCAATATGTCTGGCAGTGGTTGGGTGGCATCCTCCAGTATGCGAGGTAGGGTTTGACTGATAGCAACATCGCCTTGTGCCAAGGCAACACCGTGTTCCATCAATAGACCGCGCATCTGGTTACTCGTAGCTGTACGCCGACGCACATAACCCTGCCGGGCACGGTGCAATGCCTGCATGGCCAGTGCTGCAGCACTTTTGATGGGCACCGCTGTGATTTTGGTGTCCCGTCCCGCCCGTAAAATGGCCAGCGCATCGTTACGATCATTTTTTGCGCCGCTGCGGTGGTCGGCCACCAGCTGCGCGGGAAGAACTCGCGCCAGATTACCCTGCGCCTGCAGCTGTCGTGCCCATGCTTGAGCGCCGGGGCCGGTTTCCATCAGTACAACGATGTTTGCCGGTAGCTTGCGCAAGAATGCGTGGAAGGACTCACGCGACTTGATGCGTTCTTCATAAAGCACCTGGCCAAGAGCATCTTCGCCTACGACCTGAAATACCTGCTTGGCTAGATCGACTGCCACTGTCGTACAGGTCGACAGATCGGTTGAAGACAGGGACTGTTTAAGCGTCGTATTCTTTTTCATGGACTTGCCCTCGCTGTCGTTGGCTTCTTAGACTGCCACCGCGGCGCATTGACGCCTCGGCGTGGGCGAGTCCATCTAATTACGGCGGCTCACTTTGCAAAAGCGGCAAAGTAAGCAAAACGCTCTTGCCCCACCACTCGGCACCTCGCCCAGGCTCGGTGTGCCCTCTCTCCGGCTTGAAACCGTGGGCCGCCGTCATGGGCCATCCTTGGCCCAGGACGGCTAACCCGGCGTCCTGCCGGGTTACCCACGGTTTCAAGCCTGCGTTCGGCCAGCGTGGTTTAACGGGGCGCTTAAGATCAAAAGCAAGATCAAGAGCGACTCGCTGCGCATCGCAGATACGCTGGCGGCGCTTGTGCTTTTCTGTAGGAGCGAGCTTGCTCGCGAAAACCTGAGAACGCCACGTTCTTTCTGGTTTCCCGCGTCATCGTTAACGACCATCGCGGGCAAGCCCGCTCCCACAGGGGGTACGCGCACGCCTCGACGATCAGGTCGGCTCTAAGGCCGCCTCGCTGTGCTTTTGATTTTGATCTTAGGCGCCCCGTTAAACCACGCTGGCCGGAATTCGACAGGGATTTGGGGGGTAAACCGGCAGGGATGCCGGTTTAGCCGCCCCGCGCCATGGATGGCGCGTGGCGGCGGCGCCCCAAATCAATGTCGGATTACGGGCACACCGAGCCTGGGCGAGGTGCCGAGTGGTGGGGCAAGAGCGTTTTGCTTACTTTGCCGCTTTTGCAAAGTGAGCCGCTGTAAGAGCGGAACCTATAGTGGCCGTTACCTAAACAACGGATATGTACCCAGGACGAAAACCAACATCCTCGGCTGTCAGGCCGCCACGGGAGCAAGCTCCCTGGTTTGCTGCGCGACAGCGTCACATCGAAGATGTGGTGGGGACTCCCACATGTTTGACCTGCCAGATGAGTCGCTTTTCTGCCACACTTGCCGGCCGCGCATAACATAGATGACCGTCGAAGTAGCTGATGACTGACCAAGCACCCACCATCGACCAACTGCTCAAAACCCTCGATCACGCCATGCTCGCCGACCGCCACCGCTTGCGCCGGCAGTTGCTCGAGCTGCGTAAGAAGCCCGATGAGGACAAGCTGGCGCAGTGGGTGGCGCGCATGCAAGCGTCCTGTGCCCAGGTCACGGCACGGCGCGCCAGCTTGCCGGTGATTCGCTATGACGACAGCCTGCCGATTGCCGCCAAGCGCGATGAGATCAAGGACGCGCTGCTCAAGCACCAGGTATTGATCATTGCTGGCGAGACCGGCTCGGGCAAGACCACCCAGTTGCCGAAGATCTGCCTGGAAATCGGCCGCGGCCAATACGGCCTGATCGGCCACACCCAACCGCGCCGGATTGCGGCGCGCAGTGTCGCCAGCCGTGTGGCAGAAGAGTTGGCCACGCCATTGGGCGCGTTGGTCGGCTATCAGGTGCGCTTCGAGGACCAGAGCGATTCCAACACCCTGATCAAGCTGATGACCGACGGCATCCTCTTGGCCGAAACCCAGAATGATCGTTACCTGGAACGCTACGACACGATCATCGTCGACGAAGCCCACGAACGCAGCCTGAACATCGACTTCCTGCTTGGATACCTCAAGACCCTGTTGCCGCGTCGCCCTGACCTGAAAGTCATCATCACCTCGGCGACCATCGACCTGGAGCGCTTTTCCAAGCACTTCGACGACGCGCCGATTGTCGAGGTGTCGGGCCGCACCTTCCCGGTAGACACCTGGTATCGCCCGCTGACCCTGGAGCAGGACGAAGAGGGCAACCGTGTCGAGGACGACCTGACCGTCGACCAGGCGATCCTCGCCACCCTCGATGAAATCGCTGCCTATGAGCGCAGCGAGCGACGCAGCCCCGGCGACGTGCTGGTGTTTTTGCCGGGCGAGCGTGAGATCCGCGACGCGGCCGACATGCTGCGCAAGGCCCAGCTCAAGCACACCGAGATCCTGCCGCTGTATGCGCGCCTGTCACCGGCCGAGCAGCAGCGCATTTTCCAATCCCACCCGGGTCGGCGCGTGGTGCTGGCGACCAACGTCGCGGAAACCTCGCTGACCGTACCGGGTATTCGCTATGTGATCGACAGCGGCACCGCGCGCATCAGCCGCTACAGCTACCGCGCCAAGGTGCAGCGCCTGCCGATCGAGGCGATTTCCCAGGCCAGCGCTAACCAGCGTAAAGGCCGTTGCGGCCGGGTCGAGCCGGGTATCTGCATTCGCTTGTACAGCGAAGAGGATTTTATCGGCCGCCCGGAATTTACCGACCCGGAAATCCTGCGTACTAACCTCGCTGCCGTGATCCTGCAGATGCTGCACCTGCGCCTGGGCGAGATCACCGATTTCCCGTTTATCGAACCGCCGGATGGCAAGGCGATCAGCGACGGTTTCAACCTGCTGCAGGAACTCTCGGCGGTGGACCGTAACAGCCAACTCACGCCGTTGGGTCGCCAGCTTGCACGCTTGCCGGTGGACCCGCGCATGGGCCGCATGTTGCTCGAAGCGGCCAAGCTGGGCAGCTTGCAGGAAGTACTGATCGTCGCCAGCGCCATGTCGATCCAGGACCCGCGCGAGCGCCCACCGGAGCGTCAACAGGCCGCCGACCAGGCCCACGCTCAGTGGAAGGATCCGGATTCGGACTTCGCCGGGCTGGTCAACCTGTGGCGTGGCTTTGAAGAGCAGCGCCAGGAACTGACCGCCAGCCCGCTGCGCAACTGGTGTCGCAAGAACTTCCTCAACTACTTGCGCCTGCGCGAGTGGCGCGACTCCCATCGCCAGTTGAGCCTGATCTGCCGCGATATGCAGCTGAACATCAATAAAGAGCCGGCGGACTTCCCCAAACTGCACAAGGCGGTGCTGTCCGGCCTGCTCAGCCAGATCGGCCAGAAGACCGAAGATGGCGATTACCTCGGTGCGCGGCAGCGGCGTTTCTGGATCCACCCCTCGTCCGGTATCGGCAAGAAGCGCCCGCAATGGCTGATGACTGCCGAGCTGGTGGAAACCACCAAGCTCTATGCGCGCATGGTGGCGAAGATCGACGCCGACTGGATCGAGCCGCTGGCCGGGCACCTGATCAAGAAAAACCACTTCGAGCCCCATTGGGAGAAGAAGCGCGGCCAGGTGGTGGCATTTGAGCAGATCACTCTGTTCGGGTTGATCATAGTCGGACGTCGGCCGGTGCATTACGGGCCGATTGACCCGGTGGTGTCCCGCGAGTTGTTTATCCGGGAAGGCCTGGTACGCGGTGAGATTCAGTCCCGCGCCAAGTGCCTGACAGCCAACCAGCGCCTGCTGGAGCAACTCGACGAATTGGAAGCCAAGGCCCGCCGTCGCGACATCCTCGCCGACGAAGAAACCCTCTACGCCTTCTACGACGCGCGCCTGCCGGCGGAGATCCACCAGACGGCCACCTTTGACAGCTGGTACAAGGTCAACAGCCAGAAAGACCCGCAATTGCTGATCATGCGCGAAGAAGACGTGCTGGCCCGTGAGGCCAGTGAAGTCACCGCCGCGCATTATCCTGACACCTTGCACCTGGGCGACCTGGCCCTGGCCTTGAGTTACCACTTCGAACCCAATCACCCCCGCGACGGCGTCACCCTGCGCGTGCCGGCGCCATTGCTGCCGGCCTTGCCGGCCGAGCGCCTGGAATGGCTGGTGCCAGGCGTGATCGAAGCCAAGTGCATCGCCCTGGTGCGTAACTTGCCCAAGGCGCTGCGCAAGAACTTCGTGCCGGTGCCGGACTTCGTCAAGGCGGCGCTGCAACGCATCGAGTTCGGCCAGGGCTCGCTGCCCCAGGCGCTGGGGCGCGAACTGCTGCGCATGACCGGTGCGCGGGTCAGCGATGAAGCCTGGGCCGAAGCGGCACAACAGGTGGAAAGCCACCTGAAGATGAACCTGGAAGTGGTCGACGGCCAGGGCAAGTTCCTTGGCGAAGGCCGCGACCTCGCCGAGCTGACCGCACGGTTTGCCGAAGCCAGCCAGGCCGCCCTGGCCGTGCCGCAGACCGCCAAAAGCCAGCAGCCGGTGGAGGCCAAGGTGTTCGCGGCAGTGGCCGAAAAGACCCAGCAAAACATCGCCGGCCTGTCGATGACGGTGTACCCGGCGCTGGTAGAAGAAAACGGTACGGTCAAGGAAGGCCGTTTCTCGACCGCCGCCGAGGCTGAGTTCCAGCATCGCCGCGCATTGCAGCGTCTGCTGATGCAGCAACTGGCCGAGCCGGCGAAATTCCTGCGCGGCAAATTGCCGGGCCTGACCGAGTTGGGTTTGATGTACCGCGAGCTGGGGCGTATCGACGCGCTGGTGGAAGACATCCTGCTGGCCAGCCTCGACACCTGCGTACTGGAGGGCGAAGCCAGCCTGCCTCGTGATGGCGCCGGCCTGGCGGCTTTGGCGGAACGCAAGCGCGGCAGCTGGACCGAACACGCCGAACGCCTGGCGCGCCTGACCCTGGACGTGCTGAAGCTGTGGCACGGCCTGCAAAAGCGCTTCAAGGGCAAGATCGACCTGGCCCAGGCGGTAGCCTTGAACGATATCAAGCAGCAACTGGGCAATCTGGTGTACCCGGGTTTTGTACGGGAAACCCCGGCGCAATGGTTCAAGGAACTGCCGCGTTTCCTCAAGGCCATCGAGCTGCGCCTGGAAAAACTGCCGAGCCAGGTGCAGAAGGACCGGGTGTGGAGTACCGAATTGGGCGGCCTGTGGGCGCAATACCAGAACCGCCTGAACAAACACACCCAGGAAGGCAAGCGCGACCCGCAGTTGGAGCTGTACCGCTGGTGGCTGGAAGAATACCGTGTGTCGTTGTTTGCCCAGCAGTTGGGCACCAAGGTGCCGATTTCCGATAAGCGCTTGAGCAAGCAGTGGAGCCAGGTAGAGCCCTGAATTTCACCCAGTTTTCCGAACTGGGCAGGTCCCAAATGTGGGAGGGGGCTTGCTCCCGATAGCGGTGTGTCTGATACAAATCCAGCGGCTGGTACACCGTAATCGGGAGCAAGCCCCCTCCCACATTCAAGGTGTTTGTGTGGCCTATAGCGCCAAGTCCCCGGCATTGTGGCAAACTTCGCGGTCACAAGATTGAATAACGAATTGCCAGTTTGATGCCCGCCTGATGGACTCAAACGACTTACAGTTTGGTACGACGGTACCAATATCTTCTGCCTGACAGATCTAGAGGAACGACCGTGCATAACGTCGTCATCAGCGGCACCGGCCTGTATACCCCGGCCAACAGCATCTCCAACGAAGAACTGGTGCAGTCTTTCAATGCCTACGTACAACAGTTCAATGCTGACAACGCTGCCGCCATCGAGCGTGGCGATGTGCAAGCGCTGACGGAGTCGAGCGCGGCATTCATCGAGAAAGCGTCCGGTATCAAGAGCCGTTTTGTGATGGACAAGGACGGCATCCTCGACCCTCAGCGCATGGCCCCACGCTTGCCCGAGCGCAGCAACGACGAATGGTCGGTGCTCTGCCAGATGGCCGTCGGCGCCGCCGAACAGGCTCTGCAACGCGCCGGCAAGACTGCCGCGGATATCGACGGCGTGATCGTCGCCTGCTCCAACCTGCAGCGCGCCTACCCGGCGATTGCTATCGAAGTCCAGGAAGCCTTGGGTATCCAGGGCTTCGGTTTCGACATGAACGTGGCGTGCTCCTCGGCCACCTTCGGCATCCAGAATGCGGCCAACAGCATCCAGTTGGGCCAGGCCCGGGCGATCCTGATGGTCAACCCGGAAGTCTGCACCGGCCACCTGAACTTCCGTGACCGCGACAGTCACTTCATCTTTGGTGATGCCGCCACCGCGGTGGTCCTGGAGCGCGCTGACCTGGCGACGTCCGAGCACCAGTTCGAGGTAGTGAGCACCAAGCTGCTGACCCAGTTCTCGAATAACATCCGCAACAACTTCGGCTTCCTCAACCGCACCGCGGAAGAGGGCATCGGCGCCCCTGACAAGCTGTTCGTGCAGGAAGGCCGCAAGGTCTTCCGCGATGTCTGCCCGATGGTGGCCGAGTTGATTGGTGCACACCTGGCGGAAAACCAGCTGGACGTCACCGATGTGAAGCGCTTCTGGCTGCACCAGGCCAACTTGAGCATGAACCATCTGATCGTGAAGAAACTGCTGGGGCGCGAAGCGTCGGTGGAAGAAGCGCCGGTGATCCTCGATACGTATGCCAATACCAGCTCCGCCGGTTCGGTGATTGCCTTCCACACTTATCAGGATGACCTGCCCAAGGGCGCGGTTGCCGTACTCAGCTCCTTTGGCGCCGGGTATTCGATTGGCAGTGTGATCCTGCGCAAACGCTGAGTGTGTGGGAGCTGGCTTGCCTGCGATGGCATCACTGTGGTGTGACTGATACACCGAGGTGTCTGCATCGCAGGCAAGCCAGCTCCCACAGGACCGGGTGTGCACTTTTAAATAGAGGTTTGAATGGCTGCAGCGGACGACGCGCACCTGCTTGAACGCTTGCTCAAGGGAGAGCAGCGGGCCTACAAGGAATTGGTCAGCACTTACCAGAGCGCAATGCGCGCGGTGGCCTATGCCATTGTCGGCCAGCGCCACGCCGACGAGGTGGTGCAAGACGCCTGGCTCTCGGTGGTGCGCAACCTGGCCAGGTTCGAAGGACGCTCCAGTCTCAAGACCTGGCTGCTGACCATCACCGCCAACTCCGCCAAAGGGCGTTATAAACAGAATCGCCGGGAAGTGCTGCTCGACGATTTGCCTTCGCCCCATGGCACCATTGGTGATGAGCGATTCAGCCCGGATGACGGCCACTGGGCAGTCGCGCCTTATGCCTGGCACCAGGACACCCCGGAAGCGCTGCTGACCGAGGATGAATTGCGCGAATGCCTGGAGCACACGATTCTGAGCTTGTCCCAATTGCAGGGCAGTGTGCTGGTGCTCCGTGAACGCCAGGGATTGGAGTTGGAAGAAATCTGTAATCTTCTGAGCCTTTCACTTTCCAATGTACGTGTGCTGTTGCATCGAGCGCGGCTTAAAGTCTTCGCCACGGTGGAGCATTTTGAGGAAACGGGAGAATGTTGACCTGTAAGGAACAAGTCGCTCGCTCCAGTGATTATCTCGATGGGCAATTGACCTTTCGCGAGCGTCTGCTCGTGCGTCATCACTTGATGTTCTGCCCGAACTGCCGACGCTTTATCCGTCAGATGCGCCTGATGCAGGCGACGCTGAAGATCCTGCCGCAGGAGCCGGTAAAGGATGTCGATGCGCTGGCTGAACGATTGGCAGCCGAACGGCTGAAAGATTTGTAGGAGCGAGCAAGCCCGCTCCTACAACGGGGGGGGTTAGAACTTGGCTTCAGCATCCAACTGCAAGGTGTTGGTATTGGCATCACGCTGCGTGCGGCTGGCGTAGTCAGCCTTGGTCAGGAAGTACGTGGCGCCGAGGGCAAAGTTCTTGTCGATGTCGTAGCTGACCTTCATCTTATGGCCGCGCGAACCGGTGGTTCCGTTGGCGAAGTCCGAATCGGTGAAGGCGCCTACGACGGCATTACGTTGAACGTCGCGGTAGTTGTAGTCCAGGTTGAAACCGAACACCTTGGACTTGGCACCCAGCAACCAGGCGGTGTCCTGATCGGTCACAGCATCGTTGTTCTTCACGTACTGGCCGTAGAACGCCAGGGGCACTGCCAGGCCGCCGATATCTGCCTGGGCAAAACCTTCATACAGGCGGAATTCGTTGTTGGCCGAGTTGCCGTTGACCGCCAACGCGCAAGGCGTGGTGGTGGTTGTGCAGCGGCTGTCCTCGTCATTTTTGTAGGCGTAGACGCTGCCGCCCAAGGTCATTTTCAAGTTGTCGGTGACCGAGAAACGCGTACCCAGCTGGCCGGATGTCAGGCGCAGGTCATGGCGGAACTGCACGCCGTCGCCGTCGACGTTGTCCTTGAGGTTGTAGTTGCCAAGGCTGCCGAACAGTTCGGCGCTGCTGCCCAGTGGGTATTTGTAGGTAACGGCCAGGCCTTCCGGGTTGATGTCGCTATCCCAGATCACATCGCCCATGTTTACCCATGGCTGGAGCATCTTGCCGCCGATCACGTGCAGGTTCTTGATCTGGTCCGGGTGGTAGTCGATGTAGCCCAGGTCCAGCCAGATCGATTTCTTATCGAAGTAGCCGTCTTGGTCTTGGTTGGTAGACCGTGCGTCATCGCCGCCACCGGTGGCGATGCGGATGCCGGTGTCCACCTGCGGGTTGATCTCGGTGTAGGCACCCAGGCGGGCACGGATACGTTGACGGTCCTTGTCACGCCCGCCGTTGTTGGGCTCGCCATCAATCTTGATGGTTTCCTGGCGGAAGCGTACGTCACCCTTGAACTGGGTCTTGGCGGCCCAGGCCAGCTTCTGGTCGAAGCTGCTCAGCTCGTTGGTTTTTTTCGCAGTGGCCGCGATCTGCTCGTTGGTCTCTTGTTGAGCTTGCCGTGCGATCTGCTGTTCTTTCTGGTCCCTGGCCAGCTCTGCTTGCAGTTCGCTGTACTGCGCCGCAGTGATCTGGCCGTTGGCCTTGAGCATGTCGAGCAATTTAGCGTCGACTGCAGCGCTGGCCGGTAGGCTCAGGGCCAGCAACAGGCCGCCACACAGGACCGCCGCAGTTTTAGTGGAAGCAAGACGCATATCAATCTCCGAAAGTGAGGAGGGATGGCAAACCATCCAGGACACAACCGACCCATGACGGACGGAAAAAATGTCACCCGGTAGACCCAGGTGCTCTAAAAACTGGCGTCAGTATCGCGACCGTTTATGACGGAGTAGTGGCTAAGTGATTTCATCTAGATGACAAATGGGCTGAGGTTGGAACTATTTATTTCCAAGTCTGTCAGCGTGTTTTCAAGGTGTGCACGGGGTTGCGATAAGCGATACTCGCCAGGCTTTAACGCCAAGAATCAGTGAGGATGCCGATGCCGTTGCAACGCCTGGACAGCCTGTCCGAAATCGCCCCTGAGGTCTGGGACGCCCTGGTGCCGCAGGCGCAGCCGTTTGTACGGCATGGGTTCTTGAGCGCGCTGGAGGACAGCGCCAGCCTGGGGCCGCAATCGGGCTGGCAGCCGGAGCATCTGCTGCACTGGGAAGGGCAGCGCCTGGTAGCGGCATTGCCCAGCTACCGCAAATGGCATTCCTATGGCGAGTATGTGTTCGACCATGGCTGGGCCGATGCCTGTGAGCGCGCCGGTATCGACTACTACCCCAAGCTGCTGACGGCGGTGCCGTTCAGTCCCGTCAGCGGCCCACGTGTTTTGGCCGCCAATGCCGAGGACGGCTTCGAGTTGCTCAAGAGTCTGCCGGGCTACCTGGAGATCGAAGGGCTGTCCAGCGCCCATATCAATTTCACTGACGCCTTGGCCGATGAGGCCTTGGCCCTGCAGTCGGGCTGGATGCAACGCCTGGGCTGCCAGTTTCATTGGCAGAACCGCGGCTACCGCGACTTCCAGGATTTTCTCGATGCCTTGAGTTCACGCAAGCGCAAGCAGATGCGCAAGGAGCGCGAACAAGTGGCGGGGCAGGGCATTGAGTTCGAGTGGCTGCAAGGCCATGAACTGAGCGAAGCTCAATGGGATTTTGTCTATGCCTGCTACGCCAACACCTATGCAGTCCGCCGCCAATCGCCCTACCTGACCCGTGCGTTTTTCAGCCTGCTGGCCGAACGCATGCCCGAAGCGATCCGCGTGGTGCTGGCCAAACAAGGCTCGCGCCCGGTAGCCATGGCTTTCAGCCTGATCGGTGGCGACAGCTTCTACGGCCGCTACTGGGGCTGCCTGGCGGAATTCGACCGACTGCACTTCGAAACCTGTTTTTACCAGGGCATGGACTACGCCATCGCCCACGGCCTGCAACGCTTCGACGCCGGTGCCCAGGGCGAGCACAAATTGATTCGCGGGTTTGAGCCGGTGATTACGCGATCATGGCACTACCTGCGTCATCCGGGGCTCAAGAGTGCCGTGGCGGACTTTCTTGAGCGTGAACGGGTGGGCATTCTGGCGTATGCCGAAGAGGCGAGGTCAGCCCTGCCTTATCGGCAGGGCTGACCCGTTTGCCTTAAGCCCCTTCATCCTTGCCCAGCCATCGATAGGTCACGCCACCGATCACCGCGCCGAGGATCGGTGCGAGCCAGAACAACCACAACTGCTGGAGTGCCCAGCCGCCGACAATCAACGCCGGCCCCGTGCTACGGGCCGGGTTGACCGACGTGTTGGTGACCGGGATCGAGATCAGGTGGATCAGCGTCAGCGCCAGGCCAATGGCAATAGGCGCGAGGCCCGCCGGGGCACGTCGGTCGGTGGCGCCAAGAATGATCAGCACGAACATCGCTGTCATCACCAGCTCGCAGACAAAGCCTGCCGCCATTGAATAACCACCGGGTGAATGCTCGCCATAACCATTGCTTGCCAGCCCGGAGGCCAGTTCGAACCCGGGTTTGCCACTGGCGATGAAGTACAGCAGTGCGGCGGCGATGGCGCCACCGATCACTTGGGACACTATATAGGCTGGCAATTCCTTGGCCGGGAATCTGCCGCCCACCACCAGCCCCACCGAGACGGCCGGGTTAAGGTGGCAACCGCTGATATGCCCAATGGCAAATGCCATGGTCAGCACTGTGAGCCCAAAGGCCAGGGACACGCCGAGCAGGCCGATGCCGACGTTGGGGAACGCTGCGGCCAACACCGCACTCCCGCAGCCACCTAACACCAGCCAAAACGTACCCAGTCCTTCCGTTACGGAACGTTTGAACAGTGAAATGAACACTTCCTTAGATTGCTCTATCTGATTAACGGTCTGTGTGGCTTCCCTGCCGCCTTAAATCAGGGCCCTCCTGGGGCCTGATTGCAGTACAGCAGGATTGTGTCGCACGACCAGCCAGATAGAGAAAGCTGTCAGAATTGTTCGGAATTGAACGGCGGTTTACCCAATAAAATCAGTCTATACCGACAAACCCTCCGGTTTGATGCTGCCATAACCGCGAATAAAGTCCGCCATGTGCCAGCAATTCGGAATGGCTGCCGCTTTCGGCGATCTGGCCTTTCTCCAGCACGACCAGGCGATCCATGCGCGCAATGGTCGACAACCGGTGTGCAATCGCAATCACCGTCTTGCCCTGCATCAGGGTTTCCAGGCTTTCCTGGATCGCGGCTTCCACTTCCGAGTCCAGCGCCGAGGTGGCTTCGTCCATGATCAGGATCGGCGCGTTCTTGAGCAGCACGCGCGCGATGGCGATACGTTGGCGCTGACCGCCGGAGAGTTTGACCCCGCGCTCACCCACATGGGCGTCCAGCCCGGTGCGGCCTTCGGAGTCCGACAGCAGTGGGATGAACTCATCGGCGCGGGCCTTGTGCACCGCGGCCCAGAGCTCTTCGTCCGTGGCGTCGGGCTTGCCGTACAGCAGGTTGTCGCGGATCGAACGGTGCAGCAACGAAGTGTCCTGGGTGATCATGCCGATCTGTTCGCGCAGGCTTTCCTGGGCGACTTCGGCGATATTCTGGCCGTCGATCAGGATGCGTCCGCCCTGCAGGTCGTAGAGGCGCAGCAGCAGGTTGACCAGGGTCGATTTGCCCGCTCCGGACGGGCCGATCAGGCCGATCTTCT
Organism: Mythimna loreyi; assembly: GCA_029852875.1. Lineage (NCBI taxonomy): Eukaryota > Metazoa > Arthropoda > Insecta > Lepidoptera > Noctuidae > Mythimna > Mythimna loreyi. Next base: position 164,315 of record JARGEH010000049.1, read on the forward strand.
CCCCGGCCTTGATCTCCAGGTTCAGGCCACCAATGATTCCGCTCTTCTTGCCGTAGTGGAAATCCACCTGTTCGAAGCGCACTTCACCCTGGGGCACGCTCAGGAGTGGGGCGTTGTCGCGGTCGATCACGGCCAGCGGCTGGGCAATGGTTTTCAGGCCGTCCTGCACCATGCCGATGTTCTCGAAGATGCCGTTGACCACCCACATGATCCAGCCGGACATGTTGACGATACGGATCACCAGGCCGGTGGCCAGGGCAATCGCGCCCACCGAGATCAGCGAGTGGGTCCACAACCACAGGGCCAGGCCGGTGGTTGTGACGATCAGCAGGCCGTTCATGGTGGTAATCGCGATGTCCATGCTGGTCACCACGCGGCTGGCCAACTGGGTTTTTTCGGTCTGTTCAATGATTGCTTCCTTGGCGTACTGCTGCTCGTATTGGGTATGGGCGAACAGTTTCAAGGTGGTGATGTTGGTGTAGCCGTCGACAATGCGGCCCATCAATTTGGAGCGTGCTTCGGAGGAAATCACCGAGCGTTCCTTCACACGCGGCACGAAGTAACGCAGTGCCAGGCTGTAGCAGATGATCCAGCTCACCAGCGGGATCATCAGGCGCCAGTCGGCCTCGGCGAACAGCACCAGGGCGCTGATGGCGTAGATCGCCACGTGCCAGATCGCATCCACCGCCGCCACGGCGGAATCGCGCAGTGAGTTACCGGTTTGCATGATGCGCTGGGCAATGCGCCCGGCGAAGTCGTTCTGGAAGAAATTAAGACTCTGCTTGAGCACGTAGCTGTGGTTCTGCCAGCGAATCAGGCTGGTCATGCCGGGGCTGATGGTCTGGTGTACCAGCAGGTCGTGCAGGGCGCCGAAAATCGGGCGCAAGAGCAGGGCGACCACGGCCATCCAGATCAGCTCGGTGCTGTGGATCTGGAAGAAATCGGCGGGCGGCGTGCCCTGGGCCAGGTCGATGATGCGGCTCAAATAGCTGAACAACGCGACTTCGATCAGCGCGCCAATCAGGCCCACCACCAGCAAGGCGGCGAAATGCGGCCACACCTGGCGCAGGTAGTAGAGATAGAAGGGCAGGACTTTATCGGGAGGCGCGGCGCTGGTCGCGTCGCGGAAAATATCGATCAGTTGTTCAAAACGACGATAGAGCATTAGGCTTGACGCCCGCCGTGCGGGCTCTCCTTTCAAATGCGCGCGCTGCCTTGTGGGCTGCGCGCGAAGCTTGCTGCTGACCTCAGTCGATGCGCTTGGCCGACTTGATCAGGACAGGATCGATTGGCACGTTCTGCATGCCTTGCTTGGTGGTGGTCTGGGAGTTGACGATGATGTCGACCACATCCATGCCCTTGACCACTTTGGCGAACACGGCGTAACCGGCATCGCGGCCCGGATCCAGGAAGGCATTGTCGGCGACGTTGATGAAGAACTGGCTGGTGGCCGAGTTCGGGTCATTGGTGCGCGCCATCGACAAGGTCCCCCGCACGTTATGCAGGCCATTGCTGGCTTCGTTCTTGATCGGCGCTTCGGTCGGTTTTTGCGACATTTGTGCAGTGAACCCGCCGCCCTGGACCATGAAGCCCGGGATCACGCGGTGGAAGATCGTATTGGTATAGAAACCCTTGTCGACATAGGCAAGGAAGTTCTTGGTGCTGATGGGGGCCTTGACCGGGTCCAGTTCGATTTCGATGTCACCGTTGGTGGTGGAGATCAATACGTGGGGCGCCTTGGCAGGTTCGGCGGCCATCAGGTTGGCAGCGAACAGAACGGAACCGGCAAAGAAGGCGATTTTTTTCAGCATGGGTCAGTGATCCTGGGTAGTGGTTTCGACGGTCTTTAGAAAATCGAGCAAGGTCGCGTTAAAGACTTCGGGTTGATCCAAGGGCGTGGCATGGCGGGAATCTTCAATGACGACCAGCCGCGCATCGGGCAGCAGTTTTACATAGATTTCTTTCTGCGCCACGGGGGTGTAGTCGTGGTCGGCGCTGATGACCAGGGTTGGACAGGTAATCTTAGAAAGTTGTTCCTGCACGCCCCAGCCCACAATCGCGTCGAAGCTGGCGAGATAAGCACGTTTGTCGTTCTTTGCCCAGCGTTCGGCCATCTTGCGCCGCAGGTCGGCTTGCGCAGGTTTGGGAAACAGCCGCTCGCCCAGGGCCTTGCCGATGGTGCTCAGGCTGAGCACGCGGGCCAGGGTCCGGCGCTTGGCCCACTGCCAATAGTCACCTGCGCTGCGCACCTTGACCTCGGGCGCGCTGTTGACGATGCACAGGCTCTTGACCCGCGTGGGTTCATCTACGGCCAGTTGGAAGGCAATCATGCCGCCCATGGATAACCCCACTACATGGGCCGCAGGCAGGCCCATGTGGTCGATCAGGGCAATCAGATCGAAGGTGAACCCCTGGATGCTGTAGCGCTCGCGGGGGCTGTCGGAGCGGCCATGGCCGCGCACGTCGACCACGATCAGGCGATAGTGCCGGGCGAGTACCGGCACTTGCAGCTCCCAATCCTGGCTGCTTGAGCCCAGGCCATGGATCAGGATCAGCGGGTTGCCGTGGCCGTATTCCTCGTAATGCAGGCTGCAGCCTTCATGCTCGAACCAGGCCATGGATGAACTCCGTTTCAGGCTTGCAGGGGCGCGGCAAAGGGCGCGTCCAGGGGAGCGGTGTCAAAGGTGCGCAGCAGTTCCACGAGGATCTGCGTCGCCGGCCCCAGGGGTTTATCTTTGTTTGAATACAGGTAGAACGTCGGGTGGCGGCTGCCGCCCTGTGCCAAAGGCAGCTGCTTGAGCACGCCTTCGTTCAGTTCGCGCTCGACCATGTGCCGGGGCAGCCAGGCAAAACCCAGGCCGCTGCTGACGAAGGCTGCGGCGGTGGCCAGGCTGCCGACGGTCCAGCGCTGTTCGGCGCCGAGCCAGCCGACATCCCGCGGTTGCTGGCGGCCGGAGTCGCGGATCACCACTTGCATCTGGCTTTCCAGGTCCTGGAAGCTGAGTTCGCGGCCCATGCGGTGCAAGGCGTGTTCGGGATGGGCGACGGCAATGAATTCTACCGCGCTCATTTCCGTGCCCAGGTAACCGGGGATACTGAAGCCGCAAATCGCCAAGTCGGCCACACCTTCCATGAGCAGCTCTTCAACCCCCGACAGTACTTCTTCGCGCAGGCGCACGCGGCAACCGCGGCTTTGGGGCATAAACGCGGTGAGGGCGCGCACCAGGCGCGCATTGGGATAGGCAGCGTCCACCACCAGGCGCACTTCAGCTTCCCAGCCCTGTTCCATATGGTGGGCGAGATCTTCCAACTGGCTGGCGTTCTTCACCAACTGGCGGGAACGGCGCAGCAGCACTTCGCCGGCCTCGGTAAGCACCGCCTTGCGCCCGTCGATGCGCAGCAGCGGCACACCCAGTTGGTCCTGCATACGGGCCACGGTGTAGCTCACCGAGGACTGTGAACGGTGCAGCGCTTCTGCGGCCTGGGCGAAGCCGCCGTGGTCGACCACGGCTTGCAACGTGCGCCATTGATCGAGGGTAACGCGGGGCGCTTTCAAGATGAGCTCCTCTTGTCCTAAGCTGGCGGTCCTTATTGGAGACTGCCGAATGAGAAAATTCTGTTGTGTGTTGCTGGCGCTGCTGCCGATGAGCGCGTTTGCCTACCCCATCGACGTGACTAAAAAGATCAACGGCGTAAGCGTGGACTACACCGCATCCGATGTGGACGCCGACATCAGTTCGATCCAGTTGAGTAACTACGGCACCAACGATGCGTTGTGTTCGGTAATCTTCACCAACGGCCCGGAATCGCCGCGCCGTCGCACTGTGACCGTACCCGCCGGCAAAAGCACCAACACCACGGCCAAGTTCAACCGCGCGATTATCAAAATGCGTATTGCCTTGGACTGCGCTCCAAAATAAAGCAGCGGAGCATGCCAGACAGGAATACTCCGCTTAACAACAAATTTCTAGATGGGTTATAGCAGTTTTTTGCGCTTTTTTATCGAATAGGCCCTGGTTAACCTTCGCTCCATCGACTTACAGCAATTACCGATGGAGCCTACCAAGCCATGTCCAATGTCCTGATCATCGAAAGCAGTGCACGCCAGCAGGATTCAATCTCCCGCCAGCTCACCCAACAGTTCATCGGCCAATGGCAAGCAGCCCATCCGGCGGATCGCATCACCCTGCGTGACGTGGCGCGCAATCCCGTTCCCCACTTGGACGCCAACCTGCTGGGTGGGTGGATGAAACCCGCCGAGCAGCGCAACGACGATGAACAGGTGTCCCTGGACCGTTCCAATGAATTGACTGACGAGCTGCTGGCTGCCGATGTATTGGTGATGGCTGCGCCGATGTACAACTTTTCCATCCCCAGCACCCTTAAAGCCTGGCTGGATCACGTGTTGCGGGCCGGTGTGACTTTCAAGTACACCGCCACCGGGCCACAGGGTTTGTTGACCGGCAAGCGTGCCATCGTACTCACTGCTCGTGGCGGCATTCACGCCGGCGCCACCTCGGATCACCAGGAGCCGTACCTGCGCCAGGTCATGGCTTTTATCGGCATCCACGACGTGACCTTCATTCACGCCGAAGGGGTGAACCTGGGGGCGGGCTTCCAGGAGAAGGGCGTCAATCAGGCTAAAGCACTGCTGGCGCAGGTCGCTTGAAGCGTTAATCGCCAGATAATCCCGCGCTGTTTATATAGCCCCACGCAAACCCTTCAAGTACGCGTATCGAACCTCCCTTTGCACTTGTAGCTCCTGAGTGCTCCTGCCCGACTGCCGCTTCAGCGAGGTCGGGTTTTTTTTGCGCCGAGTTTCTTCAAACCGCGAAAAGCTTTAATGTCGCGACCATTCGAAATGAGGCGCGCATGGGCTATCTACTGGTTGTCACCCTGATTCAGGCATTTTCCTTCAGCTTGATCGGCGAATACCTCGCCGGTCACGTCGACAGCTACTTTGCGGTGCTGGTGCGCGTGCTGCTGGCGGGGCTGATTTTTATCCCGCTGACCCGCTGGCGCTCGGTGGAGCCGGCGTTCATGCGCGGCATGCTGGTGATCGGTGCATTGCAGTTCGGTGTGACCTATGTGTGCCTGTACCTGAGCTTTCGCGTGCTGACGGTGCCCGAAGTGCTGCTGTTCACCATCCTCACTCCGTTGCACGTGACCCTGATCGAAGACGCGCTTAATCGCCGCTTCAACCCTTGGGCGCTGGTCGCAGCCTTGGTGGCGGTGAGCGGTGCGGCAGTGATTCGTTTTGATCAGATCACGCCCCACTTCCTGATGGGGTTCTTGCTGTTGCAGCTGGCCAACTTCACCTATGCGGCCGGGCAAGTCATGTACAAGCACCTGGTGGCGCGTTATCCGAGTGACCAACCGCATTTCCGGCGTTTCGGTTATTTCTACCTGGGCGCCCTGCTGGTGGTGTTGCCCGCATTCCTGCTGTTCGGCAAGGCTGATTTCCTGCCGCAAGCGTCGCTGCAATGGGGCGTGCTGGTGTTCCTGGGAGTGGTCAGCACCGCGCTGGGAATGTACTGGTGGAACAAGGGCGCCTGCCTGGTCAATGGCGGCACCCTGGCGGTGATGAACAACTTGCATGTGCCGGTGGGGCTGCTGCTGAACCTGCTGATCTGGAACCAGCACGAGCCGCTGGGTCGTTTGGCCTTGGGCGGCCTGGTGATTCTGGCGGCGGTGTGGATCAGCCGGCTGGGTGTGCGTCAGGCGGTATCGTCTCCTTTATCGTGATCACGACTTTGCCTTTGGCCCGGCCTTGTTCGACATAACTCAAGGCCTCGGCCGTCGACTCGAAAGGGAAGGTACGGTCGATCACGGGCTTGATAATGCCGGACTCAACCAGCGCGGTGAGTTCATCCAGTTGGGCACCGCTGGCGCGCATGAAGACGAAGTCATAACGGACGTTTTTTCTGCGCGCTTTGCGGCGAATGCCACTGCTCAAGACACCCATGACCAAGCCCAATCCCCACGACAGGTTTTGCTCGCGAGCGAATGCCGGCGTCGGTGGCCCTGAGATGGAGATGAGCTGGCCGCCCGGCTTGAGAATGTCGAGTGACTTTGCCAGCGCATCCGGGCCGAGGCTGTTCATGACCACGTCGTAGTCTTTGAGCACGGTTTCGAAGTCTTGCTGCTTGTAGTCGATCACCACATCCGCGCCCAGCGCCTTGACCCACTCGACGTTGGCGGTACTGGTGGTCGTGGCGACAAAAGCGCCCAAATGCCTGGCGAGCTGGATGGCGATACTGCCGACACCACCGGAGCCGGCTTGAATGAAGACCTTCTGGCCTTTTTTTTTCAGCCTCGCCGTTTCAACCAGCACCTGCCACGCCGTCAGCGCGACCAGGGGCAGGGAGGCGGCTTGCGCCATCGTGATGTTTGCAGGTTTGCGTGCCACTGCGTCTTCGCGTACCGCAATCAGCTCGGCGAACGTACCGATGCGCTGCTGGGGAGGGCGGGCATAGACTTCGTCACCCGGCTTGAAGCGGCGCACTGCCGACCCCACGCTGAGCACCACACCGGCCAAGTCATTGCCCAGTGTCAACGGCAACGCATACGGCAGGATCAGTTTGAATTCGCCTTTGGCGATTTTTGCATCCAGCACATTGATGCTGCTGGCATGTATTTGAACCAGCACGTCATGTTCACCCACCACCGGTGCCGGGGCTTCGGTGATGCGGCCTGTGTGCTTGCCGTAACGCTCGATTGAAAATGCCTTCATGGTTCAACGCTCAGGCTTGGACGGGAAGGGCAGGCGCCTATGCATCGCAGTAGCACTGCACGCCTGCAAAAAGGTTGATCAGGCTTTGACCAGGTAGCGTTCGGCTACCTCGGACTGCTTGATCTGCGCCAGCAAGCCTTGCCGCGCTGCCTGCAAGGCATCCCAGCGAGCGCCGTCCTGCAACGGCGGGATAGTCACGGACTCGCGACGGTCAAAGCCGATCAGCGCCGCATCGACCAGGTCACCTACCTCCATCACGTCTGTGAGGGTATTGATGTCAATGCCAGCCCGCTCCCAGATCTCGGTACGCGTGGCCGCCGGCAGCACGGCCTGCACATAGACGCCTTTGGGAGCCAGCTCAAGGCTCATACCCTGGGACAGGAACAGTACGAACGCCTTGGTGGCGCCATACACCGTCATGCCGAACTCCGGCGCCAGGCCCACTACCGAGCCTATGTTGATGATAGCGCCGTCACCTGCTGCCGCCAGGCGCGGGGCAATGGCGCTGGCAAGTCGCACCAGCGCCGTGGTGTTGAGCGCAACCAACTGAGCGACGCTGTCGCTGGACTGTTCGATAAAGCTGCCGGACTGCGCGGCCCCGGCATTATTCACCAGCGTGCCAATGCTGGCGTCCTCGCGCAGGCGCGCTTCAACCGCTGCCAGGTCAGCGCTTTGAGTCAGGTCGGCGGGGAGGATGTCAATGGTGATGGCGTGCTGTTGGCGCAGGCGGGCGGCGAGCGCTTCCAGGCGCTGGATGTCACGGGCGACCAATACAAGATTGTGGCCGCGCTGGGCAAAACGCTCGGCGTAGGCGGCGCCAATGCCGGTTGAGGCGCCAGTGATGAGAACGGTAGTGGAAGTGCTCATGGTGTGATGCTCTGTGGATGCGATGAGGTTTTATGATGTCGATCATAATCAAAGCTGTCAACGGTTTTGATTACGATCAACATCATAGTAAGATGTTTGTATCGCAAGGCAGCAGGAGCGCAAAAAATGAAGATCACCAAGACGCAATCACAGAGCAATCGAGCGCATATCGTCGCGACGGCTTCCGAGCTGTTTCGTGAACGCGGTTTCGATGGTGTGGGTGTGGCCGAACTGATGGCTGCCGCCGGTTTCACCCAGGGCGGCTTCTACAAGCATTTCGGCTCCAAGGCGGATTTGATGGCGGAAGCGGCCGCCAACAGCCTGGCGCAGTCGCTTGCCGACAGCGCACACCTGGAGGTGGAGCAGTTTTTCGAGGTGTACCTGTCCAGGCAGCACCGCGACCACCGCGGCGGCGGATGCACCTTGGCGGCGTTGTGTGCAGATGCTGCGCGTCAATCGGACACGCTCAAGGAGACCTTCGCCAACGGGTTGGAAAACACGCTGCAGGCCCTGGAGGCAAAGTACAACGCGGCGCAGGACGAACCACAGGAAGACGTGCGCGCGAAAATGCTCAACAGGATGGCCCACGCCATCGGTGCCATCATGTTGTCGCGGGCGTGCCCGGATGATTCCGCCCTGGCCGATGAAGTGCTTGAGGTGTGCCGCAAGGAGATTACGGCATCACTGCCGTAATCTCGTTCGGGTCACATTACGCCGTTTCGACGTTGGACACCTGGGTGGCTCCGGCCAAGGCGGGCAATACGCCTGCGCGCAGGTCATTGCCGCTCGGTTGCTGATACAGGCTCAACCCGAACTCCGGCAACACCGCCAACAGATAATCAAAGATATCCCCCTGGATCCGCTCGTAATCCGCCCACGCTGTGGTACGGGTAAAGCAGTAGATCTCCAGCGGCACGCCCTGGGCGGTGGTCTGCATCTGGCGCACCATGCAGGTCATGTTCGGCTGGATGTCCGGATGGCTTTGCAGGTAGGCCAAGGCATAGGCGCGGAAGGTGCCGAGGTTGGTCATGCGCCGGCGGTTGGCCGAGAGTTGCGCGCTGTGGCCCTGGGCTTCGTTCCAGGCCTTGAGCTCGGCCTGCTTGCGCCCGATGTAGCCGGTGAGCAGGTGCACCTGGGTCATGCGCACTTCTTCGTCATCGCGTAAAAAGCGTACGCCGCTGGCGTCGATATACAGGCTGCGCTTGATGCGCCGCCCACCAGAAGCCTGCATGCCTCGCCAGTTCTTGAACGACTCGGACATCAGGCGCCAGGTGGGGATGGAGACGATGGTCTTGTCGAAATTCTGCACCTTGACCGTGTGCAGGGTGATATCCACTACATCACCGTCGGCGCCGACCTGGGGCATTTCGATCCAGTCGCCGACCCGCAGCATGTCGTTGCTGGTCAACTGCACACTGGCGACGAACGACAGCAGAGTGTCCTTGTACACCAACAGGATCACCGCCGACATGGCACCCAGGCCTGACAGCAACAGCAGCGGCGAACGGTCGATCAGGGTGGCGACGATGATGATCGCGCCAAACACGAACAACACCATCTTCGCCAATTGCACATAGCCCTTGATCGAGCGGGTGCGCGCGTGTTCGGTGCGGGCGTAGATGTCCAGCAGGGCATTGAGCAGCGCGCTCATGGCCAGCACCAGGAACAGAATGGTGATCGCCAGGGACACATTGCCGATAAACAGGATGGCGGTCTTGCTCAGGCCAGGCACCAGGTACAGGCCGAACTGAATCACCAGGGACGGCGTCATCTGCGCCAGGCGATGGAAGACCTTGTTGTGCAGCAGGTCGTTGAGCCAGTGCAGGGCTGGCTGCCGACCCAGTAACTTGATGGCGTGGATGATCAGGTAGCGCGCTACCCGTCCGAGCAGCAGGGCCACCACCAGCAACACCAGCAAGCCGAGGCCGGCGTGCAGCAGCGGATGTTCATCGAGGGTGCCCCAGAGGTCCTGAGCGTTGAGCCAGAGCTGTTTGATATCCATGAATGAAACCGATTCTTCTGTAAGGCGAGACGGGGGGATTAGAGCATTTAAGTGCAACAAAGTTGACGTTCTAGACAAATGCGCTGACAAAAAAGCAGCTGATTAGCACCGTTCGCGTAAAGAAACTCGGTTTGGACGCGCGAAACCGGTAACCTATGCCGCTGATATTTTGTATTTCTTCGAGGTAGCACCCGTGTTTTCCCAATTCGCCCTGCACGAACGCCTGCTCAAAGCCGTGGCCGAGCTTAAATTTGTCGAGCCTACGCCTGTGCAAGCAGCGGCCATCCCGCTCGCGCTCCAGGGGCGTGACCTGCGGGTGACGGCTCAAACCGGCAGCGGCAAGACCGCTGCTTTTGTCTTGCCGATCCTGCACCGCCTGATCGGCCCGGCCAAAGTCCGTGTGAGCATCAAGACCTTGATCCTGCTGCCGACCCGCGAGTTGGCCCAGCAGACCTTGAAGGAAGTGGAGCGTTTCTCGCAGTTCACCTTCATCAAGTCCGGCCTGATCACCGGTGGCGAAGACTTCAAGGTCCAGGCCGCCATGCTGCGCAAGGTGCCGGACATCCTGATCGGCACTCCGGGGCGCATGATCGAGCAACTCAATGCCGGTAACCTTGATCTCAAGGAAGTCGAAGTGCTGGTGCTCGACGAAGCCGACCGCATGCTCGACATGGGCTTCGCCGATGACGTGCAGCGCCTGGTGGCCGAGTGCGTCAATCGCCAGCAGACCATGCTGTTCTCTGCCACCACTGGCGGTTCGACCCTGCGCGACATGGTCGCCAAGGTCCTGAACAACCCTGAGCACCTGCAGGTCAACAACGTCAGCGATCTCAACGCGACCACGCGCCAGCAGATCGTCACCGCCGACCACAACGTGCACAAAGAGCAGATCCTCAACTGGCTGTTGGCCAACGAGACCTACCAGAAGGCCATCGTGTTTACCAACACCCGGGCCGCGGCTGACCGCATCTACGGTCGCCTGGTGGCGCAGGACTACAAGGCGTTCGTGCTGCACGGCGAGAAAGACCAGAAGGACCGCAAGTTGGCCATCGACCGCCTCAAGGCTGGCGGCGTGAAGATTCTGGTGGCCACCGACGTCGCCGCCCGCGGCCTGGACGTGGACGGCCTGGACATGGTGATCAACTTCGACATGCCCCGCAGCGGCGACGAATACGTACACCGTATTGGCCGAACCGGACGTGCCGGCAACGACGGCCTGGCGATCTCGCTGATCTGCCACGGCGACTGGAACCTGATGTCGAGCATCGAGCGCTACCTCAAGCAGTCGTTCGAGCGCCGCACCATCAAGGAAGTCAAAGGCACCTACACCGGGCCGAAGAAGGTCAAGGCGTCGGGCAAGGCCGTTGGCGTGAAGAAGAAAAAGACCGATGCCAAGGGTGACAAGAAAAAGGCCGGCGCCAAATCGCCGACCAAGCGCAAGATCGCCAACCGGCCGAAGACCGACAACCTGTCGCTGGTCAGCAAGGACGGCATGGCGCCGCTCAAGCGCCGCAAGCCAGAAGCACCGGCTGCCGAATAAGCAGTTGGGCAAAAAAACCGGACAATGTCCGGTTTTTTTATGCCTCGATCGCTCCCGCCCTCTGCGTGGGAATGCCGCCTGGGACGCGCTACGTCCCGCTTTACTCAGCTTTTGGCCTTGGCGGCAGCTTCTTTCAGTTCCTTGAGACGGGCATCAATCAACTGGCACTTGTCGGGAAACTCCGCGCTCTCAGTATCCAGATCCATTTTCTGCAACTCGTCATTCATCTCCTTGGCCTTGGTTGGGTTCTGCTCGGTGAGCTTGGTCACTTCCTTGGCCAGCTCTTCGCGCTTGGCCGTGGCCTCGTCGAGCGTACAAGCCCAAGCGGGCAGGGCGGCAAGCAACGTAGCGGCGATGGCCAGGTTTCTAAGGGTTTTCATGGTCGGACCTCCTTGGCGGTATAGGCAGTTGAGGCGGCGAACGTCTGGAAAGTTCAGAGAAATGACGCCCGTCTATCCGGGTGAACGGCCAGTGCCCGCACGTGTCACTACCTATGACGGGCTAATTTTCCATCGGCCTGCAGGAGGAATCAGGATGACGACTTACAACTGGGATCTGATCGAACGTCTGCTGCATGAAGTGCAGAACGGCGAGGGCAGCTTTGCCCCGCGTAAATACGCCGAGCAGGAAGCCGCTGATAAAGCGACGGCTGGCGAGGACACCGGGAATCTGGATGCGCTGAAAAAGACTGCTGCGGACTACGAGGCGCTGCTGTTCAAGCGCGGGTTCATTGAGTCGCGCCCCGAAGAGGAGGGCGGCAACGGTGAGAACTTCATCTTGACCCCGCGGGGTGCAAGCCTGCTGGCGTTGATCGACAGTTCGATTCCTGGCAATGAGCATCCCCGGCACGTAATGGACGAGCAGGAGGACGCGCTGGATGAGGCGACCTTTGAGCGGGTCGCTTCCGAGGCTGCGATTGCCGGCGGCGCTATATAGTCCCTGAATCAAATGTGGGCGGGAGCCATGCTCCCATCCCTATTGATTTGCACCGGCCTTGAGGCATTTGAGGGCTTTGAAATCGCTCCGTACGCCGTCGATTTTTTGCTTCAGCTTCTGCCGCTGTTGCACCGTGCTCTCAGCCATCAGGTCCACGATCAGGCTGCGCGCTGCCGCTTCGGTCTGAGCATAGGCAGCACGGTATTCAGGCGTCCATAGGCTCTCCCTGTCCACCAGCAAACGTTGCATCTTCTGCGGAAAGTCGGCGTCGTGGCGGTGCTCGACGGCCTCGATAAACTGCGCCTGCCAATGGGCGCGGTTGCCGATCCACGCCTGGTTCTGTTCACCCAGGGCGATGGACCAGGCCGTTACGCGGTGTTGCTGGCTGGCGCTCAGCGGACCAATCCAGGCGTCCAGGCGCTTGCTCATACGCTTGGCGCGCTCCTTGATCTGCTGGGCCAGCGGTGGCTTGAGGTATTCGTCCTGGCGTTTGCGCAGATCCTTGGCAAGGGCGCCGCTCATGTCCTTGACCTGTTGATCATCCAGACCCTGCAGCAACTGCACGGCGGACGGGGTTACCTCCCGTGCGATCTCGGCAATCGCCTGCTTGGCTTCGACGGTTCGGGTTTGCAGCGCGGCGTCAGTGATTTGGTTGCTGTCGACCATTTGCTGCAGGCGGTCCAGCCAGTCCAGGTAACCCGGCAATTGTGTGGTGCAATGCCAGGCCAAGTGTTCCTTGAGGGTGTCGTTGAACCAGCTCTTTTGCCCGGCGTTCATGTCCAGGTAGTCGTTGAGGGTCCAAGGGATGATCACGTCGAGATTACGGTAAGCCAGGCCCACGCGATTGCACCCGGCGAGCACCAGGCTCATGGTCAGCAGTACCATCAGGAGTTTGAGCCGGCGCAACATGGGCGAGTCCTTGCACGGATGGGGTTGATGCATGTGAACCTGCGCGGGGTGCGACAGTTCAGCCCATCAATAAAACGGCCGGACAGCCTTCAAGGTCAACAGGCCGTCACATTGCGAATTGTGTCCGGAGTAGGCCGAGCAGTCACCGCCGCTGAGGCTGGAATCGCTGTAGATCAGGTCCAGGTCAATGCCTTTCCACGCCCGGGAAAATTGCACCGACCAATCGCTGAAACTGCTGATGGCGCCGTTTTCCACCGAGACCGGTGTGCCCAATTGGTGGGTGGTGTATTTCATGCTGACGCCGATACCGAAAGGCTGGGTGCCGCCGAGGTCGGCAAACAGGGTGCTGTCCTGGCGGTCGGGGTCGTTGCTGAAAGACACGCCAAAGCGGTTACCCAACAGATTCAGGCCGCCGTAGACCTCCTGGCTGTCGAGGGGGCTGACCTTGGGGTAGCTATAGTGAATCAAGCCCACTTCATAGCCCAGGGTCTGGTCGAAAGGGCGTTTGAAACCCAGGTAGGAGTCGACTTCTAGATTGTTGGCTGAGGAAAGGCCCATGTTCGGTGAAAACTGGCCGAAATACAGGCCGCTGTCGTGGCTCAAGTCCAGGCCGCCGTGGAACGAGTCGCTACCAGGGGAGGTCGGCTTGACCAGGCCCTGGGCCATGCTCCGGCTGGGGGTGGTGCCCAATTTCAGGTCGAAGTCACCCAGTTCGCGCTGGAAAATCTGCGCTTCGGCCAATGGGCTGGCGACCAGGATACTGACCAGGAAAATACAGCGTTTAAGCATGCTTCACTCCATGAAAAGCGAGGAGCAGTGACGGATGGTTTCGAGCAGATGCCCGTGCTAGACGTGTGCAAGGATACCGGCGAATGCCAGGTGTAGAGACCCGTTCGTCGATTAGCTTGATATTGGATGCGGTGCGGGGGTGTTTCAAACTCTAGTCCTAGCGCCTTGAGGGCAAGACGCTTAGGGACCAGATGCAGTGCGCAGGTATTACTTCTTGCCCAGGCTGATCTGCTTGGACGGGCCGAAAGTCTGGCCGCTCACGCCCTTGGCAATTTGCTGGATTTCGCCACCGGACTTGAGGAACGCAGCAATCTGGCTGTTGATCGATTCGCTGGTTTCAACGGCGGGAGCTGGCTTTGCTTTGCTGTTGGATGCTTTTACGCGCATGGCGGCCACTAACCTGTAGAAAATTAACTTGGCCAGGCATCGTACAGGAAATACTTGACAATTGCTTGGCAAATATCCCCGGGGAATAAGTGCCAGGTTTGGAAATAACTGCAGTTTGTCGATCAAATAAAGCGCTAACTTACTGTTTTAGCTCGAAACCATTGGGCGGGCCAGGGTTGATGACAGGGCAAAATTCAACCGATTGATCAGACGAGTGGAGCGATGCCAGTGGAACGCCATGCCAGCCCGTGATTTTTCAGGCGTGCGCGCGTGCAGGGCGCAACTCGGGTAGAATGCCGCCCACGCAATGAGGGTATTGGAAATGGCTTTAGTCGGGCGCTACAACAGCTTGCAAGTGGTCAAGCACACTAACTTCGGTTTGTACCTTGATGGTGCGCAAGATGGGGAAATCCTCTTGCCTAATCGGTATATCCCTAAAGATATTCCCAGTGAAGATGAAGACTGGCTTAACGTTTTCATTTATCTGGACAGCGATGACAAACTTATCGCCACCACCGAAAAACCCAAAGTTCAAGTCGGCGAATTTGCCAGTTTGAAAGTTGTGGAGGTCAACAGCATCGGTGTATTCCTCGATTGGGGTTTGCCAAAGGATCTGCTGCTGCCGTATTCGGAAGAAAAACGCCAATTGACCGCGGGTGAGTATTGCGTGGTGCACGTCTACCTCGACAAGCACACCAAGCGCATCACCGCCACCGCACGTCTTGACCGCTATCTGGACAAGACGCCAGCCAACTACCAGGTGGGCCAGGAAGTCGACCTGCTGGTGGCCGAAGCCACGGACATGGGCTTCAAGGCGATCATCAACAACAAGCACTGGGGCCTGATCCACAAGAACGAAGTGTTCAAGTTCCTGCGCCCGGGCAAGGAAGAAAAAGGTTTTATCAAGGAGATCCGCGCCGATGGCAACATCAGCCTGAGCCTGCAACCGGTCGGCCAGGAAGCGGCCTCCAGCCTGAACTCCAAGATCCTCGCCAAGTTGCGCGACAACAATGGCACGCTGCCGGTCAGCGATAAAAGCGATCCAGCCGTGATCAGCAATTTGTTCGGCGTAAGCAAGGGCAACTTCAAGAAGGCTATTGGTGCGCTCTACAAGCAGGGCCAGATTGTGATTCATGCCGATCGCATTGAACTAAGCTGAGTGTGCCTGGCTCTTTGTAGGAGCGAGCTTGCTCGCGAAAATATTCCAGGCGCAGCGTGGCGTCGGATGTACGTTTTTCGCGAGTAAGCTCGCTCCTGCAAAGGCTTGTGTCATGTCCAAGAGAACGCTCTTCGCCTACCTCGGCACCCTGCTCGCCTTTCTCATCCTTGACGGCCTATGGCTCGGCGTCCTGATGGGGCCCACCTACAAATCCCTGCTCGGCCCGCTGATGCTTGATCAGCCGCGTCTGTTGCCGGCGGTATTGTTCTATCTGCTGTATGTGCTCGGTTGTGTGGTGCTGGTGATCTTGCCCAGCGCAAGCTGGCAACGCGCTGCGCGTTTGGGCGCCCTGCTTGGCCTGGTGGCCTATGGCACTTATGACCTGAGCAACTGGGCCACGCTTGAAGGCTGGTCAGCCGGGCTGGCGGTGATGGACATGGCGTGGGGCACCTGCCTCACCGCGATGTGTTGCACCGTCGGCCATCTGTGTGCACATCGGCTGCGTCGGTAATCGACGGTTGATCAAGACTGAGCCCGCCAATAACAAACCGACACCGGCGATGACCAGCGCCGGTTGCAGGCCTCCACTGAGGTGGCTGCTCACCGACGCCAGCAGCGGCCCGCTCAGTTGACCGATGGCAAAGCTGGCGGTCAACAGTCCGGTGCTGCGTTGGTAGCCGTGGGGCGCGACTTCCCGCAAGCGTGCCATCACCAATTGCATGCAGGCCAGGAATGGCGCGCCGCACAGCAATACACCGAGCGCCAGGCCCCAACTATTGCCGAGCAGGCAGGCAAACACGCCTACTGCTTGCAGCCAAAAGGTCGCTATCAGCCAGTGGCGTGTGGTGTGCGGGGCCTTGCGGCGCAAGCTTGCCACCCCCACACCCAGCGCGGCCGCCAGGCCAAAGCAGGGCCAGAACAGATCGGCCTGCCAGGCGCCTTTGAACTGTGCGCTGGCCATCTGTGAGAGAAAGGTCGCCGGGATGATGTAGCCCAGGCCGAATAAAAAGTAGATCCAGCACAGGTGCGCGATGCTGCCGTTATTACCAGTGCTGTTGGCCTGTGCAGGTGCGAGGGTCGGCTTTGGTAAAAACGGCAGGATCGCCAACAGCATCAGCAACGCCACCACGCCGTAGATCAACCACAGCGTGGCAGAACTTTGCCCCGTCAGGTTCGAGCCCAGCGCCAGCAA
Organism: Mythimna loreyi; assembly: GCA_029852875.1. Lineage (NCBI taxonomy): Eukaryota > Metazoa > Arthropoda > Insecta > Lepidoptera > Noctuidae > Mythimna > Mythimna loreyi. The sequence continues at coordinate 180,829 of JARGEH010000049.1, forward strand.
ACCTGTCAGTAAGATCCCCAGCCCAGGCCCTGCAAAGATCAACGCGCCCAGGCGTGGTCTTCCGGCGGCAATCGCCAGCGGTTGGCTCAAACTGGTGATCATCACCAACACCCAGGCGCTTGCCACGCCGGTGCCGAAGCGCAACAGCAAGTGTGGCCAGAACCCGTTGGCCCAGTACGACGCCAGGGTCAGCAATACGCAGAGCCATAGCCCGCCGTAGAGGCGCCCGCGTATATGCTGATGGCTGCGGGCAAAGATCGAGTCCACCGCGCCCACGAAGTAGCCCAAGTAGTTGGCCGCTGCGATCAGTCCGGCGCCGGTCAGGTCGATCTGACCTTCGCTGAGCAAATGTGGCATTTGTGGGGTAAGGGCGAAGCGGCCAATACCCATGGCCATCATCAGTGCGATGAAACTGGCGAGTAAACGAATCAGCGGTGACATGCTCAGGGTTCCTGCAAAAAAGCGAATGACTTGCAGGCTAAGACGGATTGACTTTCTGTAAAAATGAATAATAGTGAGTAACTTGTTCAGTTTTGGAGAAAGGTATGGAGTTCAGTCAATTGCGGATTTTCCAGGCCGTGGCCGAAGAGGGCTCCATTACCCGTGCGGCTGAGCGTCTGCACCGCGTGCCTTCGAATCTCTCGACCCGGCTCAAGCAGATGGAGGAACAGCTCGGCGTCGAGCTGTTCGTTCGCGAACGCCAGCGTTTGCAGCTTTCTCCTGCGGGCAAGGTGCTGTTGGACTACAGCACTCGGCTGCTGGCGCTGCATGACGAAGCCCACGGCGCCGTACAAGGCGGGCAACCGGCCGGTGACTTTGTGTTGGGCAGCATGTACAGCACCGCGGCAGTCCACTTGCCGAAACTGCTGGCGCGTTACCACAAGACTTATCCCATGGTGAACCTGCAAGTGCAGTCGGCGCCCAGCGGGGAATTGCTGGAAGGTTTGATCACTGGTCGTCTGGACGCAGCCTTTGTAGACGGTCCGCTGACGATCGCCAGCTTGGATGGTGTGCCGCTGTGCGAAGAGCGCCTGGTGCTGATTTGCGAGGCTGATCACCCGCCGGTGCGCGGCCCACAGGATGTGGCTGGCCGTTCGGTGTTCACTTTTCGACGCAGCTGCGCCTACCGTACCCGCCTGGAAACCTGGTTTTCCCACGATCGCGTCGCCATGGGGCGGGCGATCGAGATCGAGTCCTACCAAGGCATGCTCGCTTGCGTGATCGCCGGTTCCGGCGTGGCGTTGATGTCCGAATCCATGCTCGACAGCCTGCCAGGCAAGGACAGCGTGTCCGTTCATCCGCTGACTGGGCCTTTTGCCACTGCAACCACCTGGCTGATGTGGCGAAAGGGTATGCTCGGATCTAACCTCAATGCATGGATCGACCTGCAGCAGGAGGGAAGGGCCGAGTTTTTGCCAGATACCCGTGCGATTGCTTGAACGATCCGTCAGGATTCGGATCAATCCAGTAATAGTTCGTTGTGGTTTCGTTCAAGCAATACCTAGGACTTAGGGCTACTATCACTGTAGGAAACGGCGACAGAACTCACGCCGACCAGCACTACCCTCAAAGGGGGCAACCATGAAAGAGAAAATCCAGAACTGGCTCCATGACCTTGGCGTTGCGCTGGGCTTGATCGAGCCACCGTTGCAACCGGTGCCGATCCGTACGGATGATGAGCAGCGTCGGCCACGTCGCCGCTAATTACTCGCTCTCGCACTTGTTTGTTCAAGGCGAAAAAAACGGGCGCGACCTCCGACGTCGCGCCCGCTGAAGAAACACGCTAAATCCTTTTATAGCTCAAACCGTCCGAGCCGCCACTGTATCCGGTCGGCGCGACACTAAGCTCACCAGCACAAAACTCACCAGCGCGACCGCCAGGCTGTAGTAAATCGGCGTGTTTGCGTCCAGCCCATCCTTGAACATAAACACCAACGCGGTCACAAAGCCCAGGGTCATGGACGTGATCGCCCCGGAGGTAGTCGCACGTCTCCAGAAGATCGCGCCAATCAATGGCACCAACATTCCGCCTACCAGCAGGTTATAGACCAGGGTCAGGGCGCTGATCACATCGTTCACCACCAGGGCGATACCCAATACGGCAACTCCGGTCAGCAGGGTGAACAAGCGGTTGATGCGCAAGCTCGATTGCTTGCCACTGCGCAGCCGTGGCAGCAGGTCTTCGGTCAGTACGGTGGAGGCGGCGAGCAAGCCGGCGCTGGCGGTGGACATCATCGCGGCCAGTGCGGCGGCGATAACCAGGCCACGGATGCCATCCGGCAACGAAGCTTTGACGATGGCGGCGAAGGCATTGTTGACGTTGTCCAGGTCTGGTATCAGCACATGGGCGGCCATGCCGATCAGCGCGCAGGCCAGGCCGTAGAGGATGCAGTAGAAACCTGCGAACGTGCCGGCGTACTGGGCGACCTTTTCATCACGGGCAGTGAACACCCGCTGCCAGATATCCTGGCCGATCAGGATGCCGAAGAAGTAGATCATGAAGTAGGTGATGATCGTGTCCCAGCCAATGGCGGTGAAGCTGAAGTTCGACGCTGGCAGCTTGGCCACCAGTTCGTCCCAGCCGCCGACGCGGTACAGGCAGATCGGCAGCAGGATGAACATCAGGCCGACGGTCTTGATCACGAATTGCACGATATCGGTGAGGGTCAGCGACCACATGCCGCCGATGGTCGAATACACCACCACCACGCCGCCGCCTACCAATACCGACACCCAGAACGGCAGGTCGAACAGCACTTGCAGCACAGTGCCGATGGCCAGGATCGAAGTCACCCCGATCATCAGCGCGTAGGCCAGCATGATCACCGCACTGGCCTGGCGCGCCATGGGGTTGTAGCGTTTTTCCAGGACCTGGGTGACGGTGAATATCTTCAACTTCAACAGCGGCTTGGCCAGGAACAGGTTCAGCGCAATGATCCCCGCACCCAGCGCGGCGCACAGCCAGAAACCGGAAATGCCGTGCACATAGCCCAGGCGCACGGTGCCGACGGTGGATGCACCACCCAGGACTGTGGCGGCCATGGTACCCATGTACAGCGACGGGCCGAGGTTACGGCCGGCCACCAAGTAGTCTTCGTGGGTCTTGGCACGGCGCATGCCGTAGTAGCCGAGCACGAGCATGCCGGCGGCGTAGAGGAGTACGACGAATAAATCCAAAGCCATGGCGGTGATTCTCCGATTATATTTTTTATGGTCGATCAGGCGGCAGCCGGCTCCGTAAACACGCGAGCAAAAGTCAGGTATATCGAGGAGGGGGCTCTACGACCCCCTTGGTTGTCAGTGTGTAAAGACGGTTCTTGTTATTTTCATACCTCGTGCGCGCTCATCAGCGATGCGCCACGCCAGGCAGTACGCAAAGCATCTCGTACAGCAGGTTGGCGCCGAGCAGCGAGGTGTTGCCGGTGGTGTCGTAGGGCGGCGAAACTTCTACCAGGTCGCAACCAATCAGCTCGAGGCCCTGGCAACCGCGGATGATCTCGATGGCCTGGATGGTGGTTAGCCCACCGATTTCCGGGGTGCCGGTGCCGGGCGCCCAGGCGGGGTCGATGCCGTCGATGTCGAAGCTCAGGTACACCGGGCCGCCGCCGACTTTCTCGCGTACTTCGGCCATCAACGGCGCGAGGGAGTGGTGCCAGCATTCTTCGGCCTGTACTACTCGAAAGCCCTGTTTGCGGCTCCAGTTGAAGTCTTCGGCGGTGTAGCCCTGGGCACGCAGGCCGATCTGCACCACGCGGTCGCAATCGAGCAAGCCTTCTTCCACGGCACGGCGGAAGGTGGTGCCGTGGGCGATTTTCTCGCCGAACATATGGTCGTTGACGTCGGCGTGGGCGTCGATATGCACCAGCCCGACCTTGCCGTGTTTCTTGTGGATCGCACGCAGGATCGGCAGGGTGATGGTGTGGTCGCCGCCCAGGGTCAGGGGGATCACATCGTGCTCAAGGATTTCATCGTAGGCCTCTTCGATGATGCGCACGGCGTCGAGCAGGTTGAAGGTGTTGATCGCCACGTCGCCGATATCGGCCACCGACAGCGAGTCGAACGGTGCAGCGCCGGTGGCCATGTTGTACGGACGGATCATCACCGACTCGGCACGGATCTCCCGTGGGCCGAAACGCGTACCGGCGCGCAATGAGGTGCCGATATCCAGGGGCACGCCAATAAAGGCGGCGTCCAGGCCCTTGGCCGTTTGCAGGTGAGGAAGACGCATCATGGTGGCGATGCCGGCGAAGCGCGGCATTTCGTTGCCGCCCAGTGGTTGGTGGAAAATCTTGTCCACGGGATTGCCTCATCGTTGTTTTGTTTATTAGTGGCCGATTCTGCGAAAAGCCTGGCGTAGGAAGAATCGGCTGGGGCAAATACTTAGTTCAGATTTTTCTAAACTAATGCGCACAGTTAGACTTCCATTTTCCCTCCACGCCTGGAGCCGACCATGGCCAACGCCTTGCCCGACCTGAAACTGCTGCGCATCTTCGTCAGCGTCGTGCGCCATCAGGGTTTCGCCAATGCCCAGCACGAACTCAACCTGTCCACATCGGCCATCAGCACCTATATGAGCCAGCTGGAATCAGCCTTGGGCCTGGTGCTGTGCCATCGTGGTCGTGGTGGTTTCAGCCTGACCAGCAAGGGCGAGCTGTTTCATCAGGAAACCCTGCGCCTGCTGGGCGAACTGGAAGGCTTCGAACAATACGCCGCGGCGTTGAAAGGCGAGCTGCGCGGTACCCTCAAGCTCGGCGTGCTCGACTCCACCGTCAGCGACAAGGCCTTGCCCTTCGCCGAGGTGATCGGCGCCTACAGCCTGGAGCACCCGGCAGTGCACCTGCACCTGTCGGTGATGAGCCCCTATGAACTGCAACTGGGTGTACAGGACAACCGCCTGGACCTGGCCATCGGCGCGTTTTCCAATCGCATGAGCGGGCTGGTCTACATGCCGCTGTACCGCGAACAGCACTGGCTGTATTGCAGCACCCGGCATCCGCTGTTCAATGAGCGGCGTATCCCTGAACAAGTGATCACCCAGCAGCGCATGGTCGGCCGTGGCTATTGGAGCCAGGCCGAGCTGGCGCGTCACGGCTTCAAGCACAGTGCCGCGACGGTGGAAAGTATGGAGGCTCAACTGATCCTGGTGCTGTCCGGCGCGTACATCGGCTACCTGCCCGAGCACTATGCCCAGGCGTGGGCCGACAAGGGCGACCTGCGTGTATTGCTGCCCGCCACGTTTGGCTACCAGGCACCGTTTTCGATGATCATGCGCCGTGGTCGCAGCCGTGAACCGCTGATCCAGACTTTCCGCGACTTGCTCAAGACCCAGCTCAACCAGGCCTGAAAACACATGTCCAGACCCCAATGCCCGCGCTGCCTGCGGCCGACCACTCACTGCCTCTGTGCGCTGATCCCCCACCTCGACAGCCGTACCCGCGTGTTACTGCTGCAGCATCCGAGCGAGGTCAACCATGCGCTCAATACCGCACGGTTGGCGGCGTTGGGCTTGAATAATGCGCAGTTGCTGGTGGGCGAGGTGTTTGATGACCTGGCGACGTTATTGAGCGCGCCTGGGTATCAGGCGCGGCTGTTGTTTCCTGCCGATGATGCCCAGCCGTTGCAAGCCTATGCGCCCGATGACCAGCCGCTGTTGCTGGTGGTGCCCGATGGGACCTGGCGCAAGGCGCGCAAACTGCTGCATCTCAACCCGTTGCTGGCGGCGTTGCCGCGGGTGACATTGGCCAACGGCGGCGTCTCCCGGTATCGCTTGCGCAAGGCGCCGGGGCCTGGGGCCTTGTCGACGCTCGAAGCCATCGTGCAAGCGCTGCAGGTACTGGAGGCGCCGGTATCGTTCGAGCCGCTGCTCAAACCCTTTGAAGCGCTGATCGAAGGGCAGATTGCGGCGATGGGGGAAGAGGTTTTCTGGAGAAATCATTGCGGCGGACGGCAGGAGTAGCAGGTTTATCGACTTGCTCCCGATGGCGTCCGAACAGTCGCCACTTTATTCGCTTATTCCTATAAGCCATAAGCACCACACTTTGCGTGATATGGCCCGCCGGCCTTTCCCGGTATGATGTTCGCCCCCGCAGTCTGGATTGCGAATACGCCATGACCTTGCAGTACCCAACAATCGCCGATTGCGTCGGCAATACGCCCCTGGTCCGCTTGCAACGCATGGCGGGTGAAACCAGCAATACCCTGTTGCTCAAGCTTGAAGGGAACAACCCGGCCGGCTCGGTCAAGGACCGCCCGGCGTTGTCGATGATCGCCCGCGCCGAGTTGCGTGGGCAGATCAAGCCCGGCGACACCCTGATTGAAGCCACCTCCGGTAACACCGGGATCGCCCTGGCCATGGCCGCCGCGATCAAAGGCTACAAGATGGTGCTGATCATGCCCGACAACGGCAGTGCCGAGCGCAAGGCAGCGATGACCGCCTATGGCGCCCAGCTTATTCTGGTGAGCCAGGAAGAAGGCATGGAAGGCGCCCGTGACCTCGCCGAGCGCATGGCCGCCGAAGGCCGTGGCGTGGTGCTGGATCAGTTCGCCAACGGTGACAACCCCGAGGCGCACTACACCAGCACCGGTCCGGAAATCTGGCGCCAGACCCAGGGCACCATCACTCACTTCGTCAGCTCCATGGGCACCACCGGTACCATCATGGGCAACTCGCGCTACCTCAAGGAGCAGAACCCGGCGATCCAGATCGTTGGCCTGCAACCGATGGAAGGCGCGGCCATCCCGGGCATCCGCCGCTGGCCCGAAGAATATTTGCCGAAGATCTACAACGCCACGCGGGTAGACCGCATCATCGACATGGCCCAGCGTGAAGCCGAAGACACCACACGCAGGCTGGCCCGTGAAGAGGGCATCTTCTGTGGCGTGTCCTCCGGTGGCGCCGTGGCCGGTATGTTGCGCTTGTCCAAAGAGGTGGAAAACGCGGTGATCGTCGCGATCATCTGTGACCGAGGCGACCGCTACCTGTCGACCGGCATTTTCGACGAACCCAACTGATGGCCAAGCACGAGAGAGGCCTGCGCTTCCAGCCGACGGGCGGCAGCCGGGCCCCACAGATTCCCGTAGGCAAGAAGCAGCGCCTGACCATCGAGCGCATCGCTAATGATGGCCGTGGCATTGTGTTTTTCGAAGGCCGCACCTGGTTTGTCAATGGTGCGCTGGCCGGCGAAGAGGTGGAGGCGCGGGTGTTGGGTGCCCACGGCAAAGTGGTCGAGGCGCGTACCGAACGGGTATTCAAGCCCAGCGAATTGCGTCGCCCGGCACCCTGCGCCCACGTGGGTCGTTGTGGTGGCTGCAGCGTGCAGCACCTGTCCCATGATCAACAACTTGCCCTGAAACAGCGCATGCTCGCAGAGCAATTGTCGCGGGTGGCCGGTGTCGAACCGCAAGAATGGGCGCCGCCATTGAGCGGGCCGGAGTTCGGTTATCGGCGTCGCGCCCGTGTGGCGGTGCGTTGGGACGCCAAGGCAAAGCAACTCGAAGTGGGTTTTCGCGCCGTGGCCAGCCAAGACATCGTCGCCATCGATCAGTGCCCGGTGCTGGTACAGGCTTTGCAACCGATCATGCAGCGTCTGCCGAACATGCTGCGTCGTTTGAGCAAGCCGCAGGCGCTGGGGCATGTGGAATTGTTCAGTGGTTCGTCGATCGCCGTGCTGCTGCGGCATATGGCGCCGCTGTCCGAGGCTGACATGCTGGTGCTGAAAGAATTCTGCAGCTTTCATGACGCCCAATTGTGGCTGCAGGGTGAAGGGCAACCGGAACCCGTCGAACCCGACCGGGCCCTGGGTTTCCGACTGGACGCCTGGGATCTGGAGCTGGCTTACCGGCCTGGAGACTTCGTGCAAGTCAACGCCGGGGTCAACCAGGCGATGGTTGCCCAGGCCCTGGAATGGCTGGCGCCACAGTCCGACGAACGGGTGCTCGATCTGTTTTGCGGCCTGGGCAACTTTGCCTTGCCATTGGCTCGCCAAGCACGCGAGGTGGTGGCGGTGGAGGGCGTGCAGGCCATGGTGGACCGCGCCGCACTCAACGCTGCAAGCAACAATGTGCATAACGCACAGTTTTATCAGGCGGATTTGTCCCAGCCTTTGACGGACGCGGAATGGGCCAAACAGGGCTTTTCTGCGGTACTCTTGGACCCACCCCGCGATGGAGCCCTGGAGGTTGTGCGCAAGCTCGCCACCCTGGGGGCCAAGCGCCTGGTGTATGTGTCCTGCAACCCGGCCACGCTGGCGCGGGACACGGTTGAGTTAGTCAAGCAAGGCTACCGGCTAAAGCGTGCCGGGATCCTCGACATGTTTCCGCAGACCGCGCATGTCGAGGCCATGGCGTTATTTGAAGCGGGCTAGGATGCCCGTTTAATCCGACTGGCCTGCATTCTCCAAGGCCCTGATCCGCCAGGGAGTTTGCTGCAAAAGGTCAGCGATGATTCATTGGCGCACTGAAGGTGCGTCGTAGGGAAGGTAAGCAAGATGGTACAGGTGAGAGCACACCAGCCGATCAACACCGACGGCAGTATCAATCTCGAGGCATGGCTGGATCATGCCGTCAGTGTCGACCCGGCACTGGACCGTGAAGCCTTGAAGGCAGCCTGCGAGTTCGCTCGTGAGTCTGAGCAGCAAGACAATGCGGCCAAGAACCTGTGGGCCGAAGGCACTTCAAGCTTTCGCACCGGGTTGGAAATCGCCGAGATCCTGGCCGATCTCAAGCTGGACCAGGATTCGCTGATCGCCGCCGTGCTCTATCGCGGTGTGCGTGAAGGGCATATTCCGTTGGCAACCGTTGGCCAGCGTTTCGGCGCGGTGGTGGCCAAGCTGATCGACGGCGTGCTGCGCATGGCGGCCATCAGTGCCAGCCTCAGCCCGCGCCAGTCGATGGTGCTGGGCACCCAGGGCCAGGTGGAAAACCTGCGCAAGATGCTGGTGGCGATGGTCGACGACGTGCGCGTCGCCCTGATCAAGCTGGCCGAGCGTACCTGCGCGATCCGAGCGGTAAAAACTGCCGACGACGAGAAGCGCAACCGCGTTGCCCGTGAAGTCTTCGACATCTATGCACCGCTGGCCCACCGCCTGGGTATCGGCCATATCAAGTGGGAGCTGGAGGACCTGTCCTTCCGCTACCTGGAACCCGACCAATACAAACAGATTGCCACGCTGCTGCACGAGCGGCGCCTGGACCGCGAGCGCTTTATCAGCGACGTGATGGGCCAGCTGCGTTCCGAGTTGCAGGCCACCGGCGTGGATGCCGACATCAGCGGCCGCGCCAAGCACATCTATTCCATCTGGCGCAAAATGCAGCGCAAGGGCCTGGCCTTCAGCCAGATCTACGACGTGCGTGCCGTGCGCGTGCTGGTGCCGGAAATGCGCGATTGCTACACCGCGCTGGGTATCGTCCACACCCTGTGGCGGCACATCCCCAAAGAATTCGACGACTACATCGCCAACCCCAAGGAAAACGGCTATCGCTCGCTGCACACCGCGGTGATCGGCCCCGAGGGCAAGGTGCTGGAAGTGCAGATCCGTACCCACGCCATGCACGAAGAGGCCGAGCTGGGCGTGTGCGCGCACTGGCGCTACAAGGGCACCGACGTCAAGGCCGGGTCCAACCAGTACGAAGAGAAAATCTCCTGGCTGCGCCAGGTGCTGGAATGGCACGAAGAACTTGGCGACATCGGCGGCCTGGCCGATCAACTGCGCGTGGATATCGAGCCGGACCGGGTCTATATCTTTACCCCTGACGGCCATGCCATCGACTTGCCCAAGGGCGCCACGCCGCTGGACTTCGCCTACCGCGTGCACACCGAAATCGGCCATAACTGCCGCGGCGCCAAGATCAACGGGCGCATCGTACCGCTCAACTACAGCCTGCAAACCGGTGAACAGGTCGAGATCATCACCAGCAAGCACGGCACGCCGAGCCGCGACTGGCTGAACCCGAACCTGGGCTACATCACCACCTCGCGCGCGCGGGCGAAAATCGTCCACTGGTTCAAGCTGCAGGCTCGCGACCAGAACGTCGCTGCCGGCAAGACCCTGCTCGAACGCGAGCTGGCGCGCCTGGGCCTGCCCCAGGTGGACTTCGACAAGCTGGCCGAAAAAGCCAACATGAAGATCGCCGAAGACATGTTCGCCGCCCTCGGCGCCGGCGACCTGCGCCTGGCGCAACTGGTCAACCTGGCCCAGCAACTGGTCGAGCCGGAGCGCGGCAACGAACAGCTGGAACTCATCCCACGCAAGGCCACCGGCTACAAGCCGGGCAAGCGTGGCGATATCCAGATCCAGGGCGTGGGCAACCTGATGACGCAAATGGCCGGTTGCTGCCAGCCGCTGCCGGGCGACGCCATCGTCGGCTACATCACCCAGGGCCGTGGCGTGAGCATTCACCGCCAGGATTGCGCCTCGGTGCTGCAACTGGGCGGGCGCGAGCCGGAGCGGATCATCCAGGTCAGCTGGGGCCCGGTGCCGGTGCTCACCTACCCGGTGGACATCATCATTCGTGCCTACGACCGTTCCGGTTTGCTGCGGGACGTCTCGCAAGTGCTGCTTAACGAGCGGATCAACGTGCTGGCGGTCAATACCCGTTCGAATAAGGAGGACAACACTGCGTTGATGTCCCTGACCATCGAGATTCCTGGGTTGGACGCGTTGGGGCGTTTGCTGGGGCGGATTTCCCAGTTGCCGAACATCATCGAAACCCGGCGTAACCGTACCCCATGAGTAACTGGGTGAACGCCGTTTGAAGTGTGGGAGGGGGCTTGCTCCCGATAGCTGCCTATCAGTTGATACATCTGGTGACTGAAACACCGCTATCGGGAGCAAGCCCCCTCCCACATTGGATCTTCAGTGGAAAGAGATTGATGTATTCACTAGATGACCTGCTGCACCTGATGAACCGCCTGCGCGACCCGCAATACGGCTGCCCGTGGGACATCAAGCAAACCTACGCGACGATCGTCCCGCATACTCTTGAAGAAGCCTACGAAGTGGCCGACGCCATCGAGCGTGGCGATTTCGATCACCTGCAAGGCGAGTTGGGCGATCTGTTATTCCAGGTGGTGTATTACAGCCAGTTGGCGCGTGAAGAAGGGCGCTTCGAATTTGCCGGGGTGATCGACAGCATCACGCGCAAGCTGATCCGGCGCCATCCTCACGTGTTCCCAACCGGCGACCTGTATGCGCCGCTGGATATCCCGCAATTGAGCGAAGAACAGGTCAAGGAACGCTGGGAGCAGATCAAGGCCGAGGAGCGCGCGGAAAAATCCGACGCTCCGGAGCAGCTTTCCCTGCTCGATGATGTGCCAACCGCCTTACCGTCCTTGTCCCGGGCCGCCAAATTGCAAAAACGCGCCAGCCAGGTCGGTTTCGACTGGCCGGACGCCTTGCCGGTGGTGGATAACGTGCGCGAAGAGTTGGACGAAGTGCTGCAAGCCATGGCCGATAATGATCCGCAGGCCATTGCCGATGAAGTCGGTGACTTGCTGTTTGCCGCGGTCAACCTGGCTCGTCACCTCAAGGTCGACCCGGAAACTGCGTTGCGCGGCGCCAATGCCAAGTTCGAGCGACGTTTCCGTTTTATCGAACAGGCATTGCGCGATACGCACCAACCCATAGAAGATTGCACCCTCGAAGCGTTGGACGCCCTGTGGGGCGAAGCAAAACGCCAGGAAAAGAATGTGTCCAACTGCGGTTGAGCAGTTGCCTAAGTGAGTAAGCACCATGAGCCTTTCCCTTCGCGACCAGTTGCTCAAAGCAGGTCTGGTCAACCAAAAGCAGGCCAAGCAGGTCGGCAAAGAGAAACAGAAGCAGCAGCGCCTGGTCCACAAGGGCCAGGCTGAAGTCGACGACACCCAGGCACGCCTGGCCGCCGAGGCCCACGCCGAGAAGGTCAAGCGGGACCAGGAGCTGAACCGTCAGCAACAGGAAAAAGCTGAGGCCAAGGCCCGTACTGCGCAGGTCAAGCAACTGATCGAGACCTCGCGCCTGCCCAAGCTGACCACTGAGGACTACTACAACTTCGTGGATGACAAGAAGGTCAAGCGCCTGTCGGTCAACACGTTGATGCGCAACAAGCTGAGCAACGGCTCCCTGGCCATCGTGCACCACGGTGGCGGCTACGAGGTGATCCCACGGGAAGCGGCGCTGAAAATCCAGGAGCGCGCGCCTGAGCGTATCGTGCAGCTCAATATCCTGACTGAGAGCCAGGTGCCGGATGAGGATGATCCTTACGCCGCCTACCAGATTCCGGATGACCTGATGTGGTAAACCTTTAGATATGAAAAACCCCGCTCGAAAAGGCGGGGTTTTTGTTTGCAGGCACTCCAACTGCGTGGGGCTGGGGTGGCTGTCGGATGTCAGGGTTTCAGGAACTTTGTGCCTGGCGTTGCAGTTCAAGAGTTTCAAGCTCGTTTTTATAATTATGAGCGTCGCTCTCGTTGTGAAACATGCCGACCAGCAAATCTTGTTGGTGTACATCCCAGATGTGAATCCCATGGCCCAGTGCTTCGTGGGACATATGTGCATCGTCGCGTTCAGTTACTTTTACAGTCATCTGCTTGCTCCAATCTCTGGTTGATCTGCGGCAAGTCGTCGCAGGCCTTTGTTATATGTTTTGTTAGCTTGCTAAGTAAACGACTTTTGCGCGCAACAATTCTTTGCAGGAAACGCAACAATCCCGCAGGCCGCGTAAACCGTGACATTCGGTCGCAGGCTCATGAGTTTTATGACAAAAGTTTCATGTTCGAGCCTGCCAGTGAGCCTCAAATGTGGGAGGGGGCTTGCCCCCGATAGCGTCAGAAGCTCCACAGCAAAATTTCCAGGCAAAAAAAAGCCCCGCATTCAGCGAGGCTCTTTTCCAGCACATCAGCAATCAGCTGCCCTTGACGGCCTGGCCATCAACAGTGCCATCCTGCAGCATGATGTTGTATTCCTTGCCATCGGTCTCAACCTGACGCAGGGCTACCAGGATGCCGCCCTGGTCCTTGGCAAACCACATCTGGGTAATGCGCTTGCTCTGCGACGGGTCACGCACGCGCTCGACCTTGATCGCCTCGATCGAGCCTACCTTGGTCTGGACTTTTTCCGGGCCAATCACGCGGAAGTCGTAGGTGTCGGTATCAGTGCCTTCAACCACACGGTAGCTCATGCTTTTCTTGCCGGCGGCCACGTCGCGTTGCAGGGCGAGCTGATAGGTGGACTTGTCGAGCATGCCACTTTCAAGGGTGACATTGACCGGGTCTTTGTTTTCAAAGCCGGTGACTTTCTTGGCGCTCTGGTCGAAATCCAGGTTGACCTTCTTCGCCTTGCCCAGCCCGCCACGCTCGAAGCTGTAGCTCTTGGGCTGCAGAGTGTCCTTGTCGAACAGGATCACGCTGGTTTCGGTCAGGCTGGCAATCATCATCGAGGCCTTGAAGTTCAAGGTCCAGGTGCCGTCGCCATTCTTGACCAGGCTGCGTTCAGCCGAACCACTCATGGGCAGCTGTTTCCAGTCGGCGGTGTAGCTGACGGAGAACGGGTGAAGGTCTGCCGCTTGTACGGCAGGCAAAGCGAACAGCGCAAAAGCGAAGAGCAGGGCGCGACGCATAAAATCTCCTAGGTTCGAATCAAGTGGCCGCTGGCCGCGAGTAACTGACCGTCCAATAATGCACCTTGGTCACCGAGAATCAACCGGCCCTCGGCAAACCAGCGAACAGCCAGCGGGTAAATCCTGTGTTCCTGGGTATGAACCCGTTGCGCAAGCGTCTGCGCTGAGTCGCCTGACTCTACCGGAACCACTGCCTGTACGACCAGAGGCCCGCCATCGAGTTCCTCGGTGACAAAGTGCACGCTGCAGCCATGTTCGCTGTCGCCAGCCTCAAGGGCGCGCTGATGGGTGTGCATGCCTTTGTACTTGGGCAGCAGGGAAGGGTGGATATTGAGCAGGCGTCCTTCGTAATGCCGCACGAAATCAGCGCTGAGGATGCGCATGAAGCCGGCCAGCACCACCAGTTTGGGTTCAAAGGCGTCAATCAGTTCGATCAAGGCGCGGTCGAAGGCTTCGCGACCATCGAACGCCTTGTGATCCAGGGAGCGGGTTTCGATACCCGCATTCCTGGCGCGTTGCAGGCCGTAGGCGTCGCTGCGGTTGGAAATCACCGCAGCGATGCGCACCGGGCTATCGCCGGTGCGCGTGCTGTCGATCAGGGCCTGCAAGTTACTGCCGGTGCCGGAAAGCAGCACCACGACATCACAGGTCTGAGGCATCAGTGAGCCTTGAGGTTCTTCAGTTCGACCTGGGCTGCGCCTTCTGGAGCAGTGGCGATCTGGCCGATGACCCAAGGTTGCTCGCCGGCTTCACGCAACACGTTCAGCGCGCTTTCAACGTGCTCTTGCGCCACGCAGATGACCATGCCCACGCCGCAGTTCAGCACGCGGTGCATCTCGGTTTCGTTGACGTTGCCCTTCTCCTGCAGCCAATCGAAGACTGCCGGGCGCTGCCAGCTGGCCACGTCGACAATCGCCTGGGCGCCTTTTGGCAATACGCGCGGAATGTTGTCCAGCAGGCCGCCACCGGTGATGTGGGCCATGGCCTTGACTGCGCCAGTGTCCTTGATCAGCTTGAGCAGCGGCTTGACGTAGATGCGGGTCGGGGCCATCAGCAGGTCGGTCAGCGGCTTGCCGTCGAGCTGGATGTTCTCGATGTCGGCGCCGGACACTTCGATGATCTTGCGGATCAGCGAGTAGCCGTTGGAGTGCGGGCCGGACGATGGCAGGGCGAGCAGGGCGTCGCCGGCAGCCACTTTGGAGCCGTCGATGATCTCGGCCTTTTCCACGACGCCGACGCAGAAGCCGGCCAGGTCGTAGTCTTCGCCTTCGTACATGCCTGGCATTTCAGCGGTTTCGCCGCCTACCAGGGAGCAACCCGACAGTTCGCAGCCCGCGCCGATGCCGGTCACGACCTGGGTCGCGGTCTCGACATTGAGCTTGCCGGTGGCGTAGTAGTCGAGGAAGAACAACGGTTCGGCGCCGCACACCACCAGATCGTTGACGCACATGGCAACCAGGTCGATGCCGATGCTGTCGTGCTTGTTCAGGTTCAGCGCCAGGCGCAGCTTGGTGCCCACGCCGTCGGTGCCGGACACCAGTACAGGCTGCTTGTAGCCGGCCGGGATTTCGCAGAGGGCGCCAAAACCGCCCAGGCCGCCCATGACTTCGGGGCGCGCAGTGCGCTTGGCGACGCTCTTGATGCGTTCGACCAATGCTTCACCGGCGTCGATGTCTACACCGGCGTCCTTGTAGCTCAGGGAGGGTTGCTTGCTCATGATCCAGGCCTTTAGGGGGGATTTCTGGGTAACGACCGAGCGGGCAGGCGCTTTTGGTAAAAGGCCCAGCCGTTGACGGTCTGCGAAGGCGCGCGATTTTATCAGGCTTGAGGGGCAGCGGCCATCCTCGGGCCGACGGGCAGGGCCATATAGGTAGAAAACCGCTGAAAAAATGCTGATCGGCTCTGCCTGGGTGGCTGTTAAGGTATAGCCTTGGATCCGCAATCGTTATGACAGCACCAAAACTTATCGAGGCCCCTGTGAATGTTTTGCTGGCTGGCGTGGTCACAGCCTGGCTAAACCGATTCACGCGGTCTGTTCCAGCCGCTAAATTTGTCGTTCGGGAATCTTCCATGCGTCTGTGTAAATTCTTCTTTGTAGGCTGCTTGTCGTTGGTCAGCCTGGCGAGCCATGCCGAAACCCTCAATGGCCTCTATCAAGTACTCGAGCCCGTCAGCAGCCAGTCGCCCCAAGAGCGCGACCAGGCCACCCAGCGTGCCGTGCAGACCCTGGTGATCCGCCTGACGGGCGACGCCAAGGCCGCTGACGGCCCTGGGCTGGCGGCGATCCGCAAGGACCCGCAACAAATCATCAGTCAGTACGGCTACGACGCCGGCCCACCGGAAAGCCTGCAAGTGGACTTCGACCCGGTCAGCACTGATCGCGCCTTGCGTGACGCGGGCCTGTCGATCTGGGGCAGCAATCGGCCGTCGATCCTCGGTTGGTGGCTGAACGATTCCACCGAAGGCAGCAGCCTGGTCGGCGATGGCCAGGCGGTTGCCCAGGCGCTGCGCCGGGCTGCGCAACATCGTGGCTTGCCGCTGCGCCTGCCACTGGGCGATCTGGATGAGCAGGTGGTTGCTACTGCGCCAAACCTGGAAAGTGCCGACGCCACGCCCTTGCGCGCAGCCTCCGAGCGCTACGGCGCCGACGCTTTGCTCGCTGTGCACGCGCGCCAGGAAGGCAATCAGTGGCAGGCCAAATGGCGCCTGTGGCTGGGCGACAAGGCCGAGCAGGGCACTGCCCAGGGCGCTGACACTGCCGCGCTCGCCGATGCTGTATTGCTGGCGGTCAGCCAAACACTGGCGCCGCGCTTTGCGGTCAAGCCGGGGGTGAGCAGCGAGCAGCTGCTTGAAGTGCAAGGCATGAACCTGGAGCGCTACGCCGCACTGGGCCGCTTGCTGGAGCCCTTTGGTGGTCAACCGCAATTAGTGGACGGCAATCGCATCGTGTATCGCGTCAATGGCAGCGCCGAGCAGCTGCGTACTCAATTGAGCCTGGCCAAGTTGCAGGAAATTCCCGCAGGTGAAGTCCCGGTTCAACAACCGGTGGTGGATGGCACGCAACCGGCGGCTGCACCTGAGCCCCAGGCGCAACTGCGTTTTCGTTGGTAAATGATGTTCTTCCTTCTATATAGAAGGAGGGCGTAGATGGATAACAGATGGAGTGGTTTATGGCGGATACGCGTCGTTGGGTGTGGCTTGGCGGGATTGTCCTGCTGTGCGGTTTTGTATTCTTGCTGCATTCGATCCTGACGCCGTTTCTGGTGGCGCTGCTGCTCGCGTATCTGTTCGATCCTGTGGTGGATCGCCTGGAAAAAGCCGGTATGTCGCGCACCTGGGGTGTGGTTACGGTATTTGCGCTGTTCACGCTGATTATCACGGCGCTGGTGCTGATACTGGTGCCGATGTTGGCCAAGCAGCTGTTTCGCCTCTATGAACTGGCGCCGCAGATGCTCGACTGGTTGCAGCACACAGCAATGCCGTGGGCGCAGTCCAAGTTTGGGCTGGCGGATGGTTTCTGGAAGTTCGACAAGGTCAAGGCGGCCATCAGCGAACACATGGACAAGACCACCGACATCGTCAGTGT
Source organism: Mythimna loreyi (assembly GCA_029852875.1). NCBI lineage: Eukaryota > Metazoa > Arthropoda > Insecta > Lepidoptera > Noctuidae > Mythimna > Mythimna loreyi. The sequence goes on from JARGEH010000049.1 coordinate 198,008, forward strand.
GGTGCTCAGCCAGGCGACCGCTTCAAGCCTGGCGTTGATCGGCTGGTTGACCAACCTGGTGTTGATCCCGGTGGTGGCTTTCTACCTGCTGCGGGACTGGGACATCATGATGGCCAAGATCCGCAGCCTGCTGCCCCGTGACCGTGAAGAACGCATCGTCTCGCTGGCGGGCGAATGCCATGAGGTGCTCGGTGCATTTGTCCGCGGCCAATTGCTGGTGATGTTGGCCTTGGGGGTTATCTACGCTGCCGGTCTGATGGCGATCGGCCTGGAGCTGGGGCTGTTGATCGGACTGATCGCGGGCCTGGCGGCTATCGTGCCGTACATGGGCTTTGTGATTGGCATCGGTGCGGCGCTGGTGGCGGGCTTGTTCCAGTTTGGCGGCGACCTTTACCCGATGCTGGGGATTGTCGCGGTATTCATGGTCGGCCAGGCCTTGGAAGGCATGGTGCTGACGCCGCTGCTGGTGGGTGATCGGATTGGCCTGCACCCGGTAGCGGTGATCTTTGCGATCCTGGCCGGTGGCGAGTTGTTCGGCTTTACCGGCATTCTGCTCGCGCTGCCGGTGGCGGCGGTGATCATGGTGCTGGTACGGCATGTACACGACTTGTATAAGGATTCGGACGTGTACACGGGCATTGATGAGCCTGATTTGTAATCGTGATGTCACAAACCCGGCTCAGGCCGGGTTTGTCGTTTATGGCGGCGGGTGCGTCAAACAATCCGCGTAAATTCACCAGGTTAACGCAAACCTTTGATTTTGCTTGTGGTCTGCTGCATTGTGCGCCCGGCGTCACGGGTATAAACTTTGCAAACTTTACATAGAGGCCACTAACGGTTCCATGGGAGCCGTTCAGTCAGCATGAAACCGATTCAGCTGCCCCTAGGTGTGCGTCTGCGTGATGACGCTACCTTTATCAACTACTACCCAGGCGCCAATGCCGCTGCACTCGGCTATGTCGAGCGGCTCTGCGAAGCCGACGCCGGGTGGACTGAAAGCCTGATCTACCTGTGGGGCAAGCATGGCGTGGGGCGTACCCACCTGCTGCAGGCCGCATGCCTGCGTTTCGAGCAGATGGGGGAGCCGGCGGTGTACTTGCCCCTGGCTGAGTTGATGGATCGCGGCATCGGCATCTTCGACAACCTTGAGCAGTACGAGCTGGTGTGTCTCGACGACTTGCAGGCAGTGGCTGGCAAAGCGGAATGGGAAGAAGCGCTGTTTCATCTGTTCAACCGCCTGCGCGACAGCGGCCGGCGCCTGCTGATCGCCGCATCGACTTCACCGCGCGAGCTGCCGGTGAAGCTGGCTGACCTCAAGTCTCGCCTGACCCTGGCGCTGATCTTCCAAATGCGCCCTTTGTCCGATGAGGACAAGTTACGTGCCCTGCAACTGCGTGCGTCCCGTCGCGGCCTGCACCTGACCGACGAAGTCGGGCACTTCATCCTTACCCGTGGCACCCGCAGCATGAGCGCGTTGTTCGATTTGCTCGAACAGCTCGACCAGGCGTCGTTGCAGGCGCAAAGGAAATTGACGATCCCTTTCCTGAAAGAAACCTTGGGTTGGTAAGTGGTTGATTTGCCATGGTTCGGCACTTTTCAGGCGCCAGAAAACCTGCGGTTGAGCCCAGCAGGCCACGCAGTAGCAGCGATAAATGGAATTACGGCTTAGATGTCATGGTCGAAATCAGAAGTCACATAGATCACGATTGAATTTGCAAATCGATGTGATAGAGGGCATAGTCTCGGCTTCTTTACACATCAGCCACGGTCGTGCCCATGCTAAATCGCTTCGCACCCCTCGTGCCTCTCGCACTCGTTACCCTGTTGTTTGGTTGCGCCTCCCACCCTCAGCAGGTGGTAGAGCAGCAGAAGCCACAACCACAGACTCAACAAAAATTCGTCGCCGCACAGTCTTCCACTGTTTATGAGGAAGAGTTGACCACTGAAAAGGAACTGGCCGATTTCTCCGGCAGCAAGCCTTACCAGCTGCCTTTGCTGGCCGACAGCATCCTTGAGCGCGGCAAGTCCCTGATCGGTACACGTTACCGTTTTGGCGGTACCTCGGAAGCTGGTTTCGACTGCAGCGGTTTCATCGGCTACCTGTTTCGTGAAGAAGCCGGCATGAATCTGCCTCGCTCGACGCGCGAAATGATCAACGTGGATGCACCGTTGGTCGCACGTAACAACCTCAAGCCGGGCGATCTGCTTTTCTTTAGTACCAGTGGTCGTGGGCGTGTCAGCCACGCCGGTATCTATTTGGGCGATAACCAGTTTATTCACTCCAGCAGCCGCCGCAGTGGTGGTGTCCGGGTCGATAACCTGGGTGACAGCTACTGGAGCAAAACCTTCATCGAAGCCAAGCGCGCACTAGCAATGGCCCCGACTACGGTTACCGCTAGTAAGTAAAGTTAAAGTGATACTTGAAGTTTGACGTGTAAGCGCTAGAATCCCTGGATATTGTTGTCATCCGTTCGCGCGAGCTTTGCTTGCGCGTTCTGGTTTTCAACGTTCGGCAGCGAAAGCCGCATCCAGACCAGGATTGTTCTGCACATGTCGACCTCGGCCCGCCTGATTCTTATTGTTTGCGCCGCGCTGCTCAGCGCCTGCGCGAGCCGCCCACCGCCGCCCGCGCCTGTAGCGGTCAAGCCCAAGCCGGTGTTCAACTACGCCACCCAGAATTTCTCGCCCGCTGCCGAGGACGTGCTCTTCCGCGCCCTGGGTCTGGTCGGCACGCCTTATCGTTGGGGCGGCAACACGCCGGACTCGGGGTTTGATTGCAGCGGCCTGATTGGCTTTGTATTCCGCGATGCCGCCGGAATCTCCCTGCCGCGCACCACCCGAGAGCTGATCGTGATGCGTGCCCAGGACGTCAGCGAGCAGAACCTGCAAACCGGTGATCTGCTGTTCTTCGCCACAGGTGGTGGTTCGCGGGTCAGCCATGCAGGGATTTATGTCGGGGAAGGGCGCTTTGTGCATGCGCCGCAAACCGGCGGTACGGTGAAGCTCGATACGCTATCCAAAGCGTATTGGCAGAATGCCTATCTGAGCGCAAAGCGAGTGCTGCCCGGGAATCTGGCACGCAACCCTTAAGTCGTACATAGATCCAAATGTGGGAGGGGGCTTGCTCCCGATAGCGGTGTAACCGTCAGCACATACTCAGCTGACAGGCCGCTATCGGGAGCAAGTCGAATCGTCGCACCGCCCCTCCCACATTGGTTTTATAGTGCTCCTGAGATGGGTTACTTGGCTGCCGACACCCGCCAAACCTTATTCCCCACATCATCGGCCACCAACAAATCCCCCTGCTGATCAATCACCACGCCGACCGGCCGACCCATGGCTTTCTCATCGCTGTTGAGAAACCCCGTCAGCACATCCACCGGCTGTCCTTTTGGCTGGCCCCCTTCAAACGGCACGAAAATCACCTTGTAGCCACTGTGCGGCTTGCGATTCCATGAGCCATGCTGACCGATAAACGCGCCGTTGCTGAACTGCGCGGGCAGTTTATTGCCCTCGGCGAATGTCAGCCCCAGTGAGGCGGTATGAGGGCCTACCGCGTAGTCCGGTGCGATGGCCTTGGCGACCTGATCAGGGTTTTGCGGCGTGACACGCACATCCACATGCTGGCCGTAATAGCTGAAGGGCCAGCCATAAAACCCGCCATCCTTGACTGAGGTGATGTAGTCGGGCACCAGGTCACTGCCGATTTCATCGCGTTCATTGACTGCCGTCCACAGCTTGCCACTCTGCGGTTCCCAGGCCATGCCGTTAGGGTTGCGCAGCCCGGAGGCGAAAATGCGGTGCTTGCCAGTGGCGCGGTCGACTTCCCAGATCGCGGCGCGTCCCTGCTCTGCCTCCAGGCCGTTTTCGGCGACGTTGCTGTTGGAGCCGACGCTCACATACAGCTTGCTGCCATCCTTGCTGGCCACCACGTTTTTCGTCCAGTGGTGGTTCAAAGGCCCGCCCGGTAAGTCCACGACCCTAGTGCCCTGGGCTTTGATCGCGGTTTCACCCGGCTGATAGGGGAAGCGCAGCAACTTATCCGAGTCCGCCACATACAGGTCGTTGCCGACCAGTGTCATGCCAAAGGGCGAATTGAGATTCTCCAGGAACACCGTGCGGGTTTCGGCCACGCCATCGTGATCGGCATCGCGCAGCAACGTAATGCGGTTCGGGCTCGGCACGCCGGCACCGGCACGGCCCATGACTTTTTCCATTACCCAGCCACGCACCCCTTTGGAATCGTCCGGCTTGGGTGGTGCATTGGTCTCGGCCACCAGCACGTCGCCGTTGGGCAGCACGTAGAGCCAGCGCGGGTGATCCAGGCCCTCGGCGAACGCGGCAACCTGAGTGCCGGCAGCGGCGGTGGGTTTGGCGCCCTCCGGCCAGCCAATGGCCGGGGCGATATTGACGGTGGGGACCAGGGTCTTGTTCGGCTCCGGCAGCTTGGGCGCAGGCCCGGTGCCGTCGGAGACCTGCAAGGTAGAGCTTTCACCGCAGGCGGTGAGGCCACCGGCGAGCATGATCAGTAAGGCGAGTCGGGTTTTATGCATGGTTTTCTCCTTGATACCTGTAAGGGTAGAGAAGCAGGGTGTGCGGATGGTTCAAGTACCAGGCCAGCTTTAATTGACGCTCCACCCCCAACCCACTAACCTTCGCGGCTTGTTCCAGGTGCTCTGTGGCGTGCGCGTCGGCAGAGTGAAACAGGGAAGCCGGTGAGTGAGCGCACTTGTACACAGTGTTGCCGCGATTCCGGCGCTGCCCCCGCAACGGTAAATGAGTCAAGACGGTGCTGTTTGCCACTGTATCGCCCGCGATATGGGAAGGCGCGCCCTCGGCTGCTTCGATAAGACGCGCCACTCATGAGTCCGGAGACCGGCCTTGAACATTCAACAGCATCACGGTGGGCGATGCTTGGCTGTCTGTTTTTTCTTTTTTCCTGCCCGCCGTTTTTTGTCCAGCCCCAACGGAGAGCTGCCATGACCGATTCCCCCGACCGCGACGAACGCCACTTGGCGCGCATGCTGCGCAAAAAAGCCGTGATCGACGAGCGCATCGCCAATTCACCGAATGAGTGCGGCCTGTTGCTGGTATTGACCGGCAATGGCAAAGGCAAGAGCAGCTCGGCCTTCGGCATGCTGGCCCGCGCCATGGGCCATGGCATGCAGTGCGGTGTGGTGCAGTTCATCAAAGGCCGCAACAGCACCGGCGAAGAGCTGTTCTTCCGACGCTTTCCCGAGCAGGTGCGCTTCCATGTGATGGGCGAAGGCTTCACTTGGGAAACCCAGGACCGCCAGCGCGACATTGCCGCCGCCGAGGCGGCCTGGGCCGTGTCCCGTGCGATGTTGCAAGACGCCTCTATCGGCCTGGTGGTGCTGGACGAGCTGAACATTGCCCTCAAGCACGGCTATCTGGACCTGGACCAGGTACTCAGCGACCTGCAATCGCGCCCGCCGATGCAGCATGTGGTGGTCACGGGCCGCGGCGCCAAGCCCGAACTGATTGAAATGGCCGACACCGTCACCGAAATGGGCATGCTCAAGCACGCGTTCCAGGCCGGTATCAAGGCCCAGAAAGGCGTCGAACTTTGAATCAGCCTCGTCATTGCCCGGCCGTATTGATCGCCGCTCCGGCGTCCGGCCAGGGCAAAACCACCGTCACCGCCGCGCTGGCGCGTTTGCATCGCAACCTGGGACGCAAGGTACGCGTGTTCAAATGCGGGCCGGACTTTCTCGACCCGATGATCCACGAGCGCGCCAGCGGTGCGCCGGTGTATCAACTGGACATGTGGATGGTCGGTGAGCAGGAAAGTCGCCGTCTGCTCTGGGAAGCGGCAGGGGAGGCCGACCTGATCCTGATTGAAGGCGTGATGGGCTTGTTCGACGGCACGCCCTCCAGCGCCGACCTGGCGCGGCACTTCGGCGTGCCGGTACTGGGCGTGATCGATGGCACCGCCATGGCCCAGACCTTTGGCGCCCTGGCCCTGGGCCTGGCACGTTATCAACCCGACCTGCCGTTTGCTGGCGTGCTGGCCAACCGCGTCGGTACTTTGCGTCATGCCCAGTTGCTCGAAGGCAGCCTCACCGAGGGCTTGCGCTGGTACGGCGCGTTGTCCCGAGAGACCGGCATCGAATTGCCCAGCCGCCACCTGGGCCTGGTGCAAGCCAGTGAATTGAATGACCTCGATGTGCGCCTGGACGCCGCCGCCCAGGCCTTGGGCAGCAGTTGTGAAGTGGCCCTGCCGCCGCCCGTGACCTTTGCCGCGCCCGCAGTGATCGAGGCCGAGCCGTTGCTCGCCGGCGTGCGCATCGCCGTGGCCCGTGACGAAGCCTTTGCCTTTACCTACGGCGCCAGCCTTGACCTGTTACGGGTGATGGGCGCTGAGCTGAGCTTTTTCTCACCGATCCATGATCGCCAATTGCCGGAAGCTGACAGTCTGTATCTGCCCGGCGGGTATCCGGAATTGCACCACCAGGCCCTGTCGGCCAATGTCCCGATGCTGGAGGCCATCCGTGCGCATCACGCCGCCGGTAAACCGCTGCTTGCTGAATGTGGCGGCATGCTCTACCTGCTCGATTCGCTCACCGATGTGCACGGTTCTCGTGCTGAACTGGTGGGCCTGCTACAGGGCAATGCGGTGATGCAAAAGAAACTTGCAGCCCTGGCTCTGCAAAGCGTCGAACTGCCGGAAGGTGTCCTGCGTGGCCACACCTACCACCATTCCCTGACCAACACCGAATGGGCGCCGATTGCCCGCGGCCTGAGCCCCAACGGTGGGCGCGGTGCCGAAGCGGTGTACCGCCAAGGGCGGATGACCGCGTCCTACGTGCACTTTTATTTCCCGTCCAATCCTGGCGCGGTGGCCGCGTTGTTCGCGCCAGACCTTGAGACCGTTATCGCAGGCAAGCCAGCTCCCACAGTTGACCGAGTTGAAATCCAATCCCATGTGGGAGGGGGCTTGCCCCCGATGAGGCCATGACTGACAACGCCTTCCCCGAAGCCGACCGCCAGGCCGTCTACCGCGCCATCGCCGAACGCCGCGACATGCGCCACTTCACCGGCGGCAGCGTCGCCCCGGAACTGTTGCACCGCCTGCTCCAGGCCGCGCACCAGGCACCCAGTGTAGGTCTGATGCAGCCATGGCGTTTTATCCGCATCAGCGACCGCCCGTTGCGCAGCCAGATCCAGCAGTTGGTGGAAGAAGAGCGCGTGCGCACCGCGCAGGCCCTGGGCGAGCGCTCCGATGAGTTCATGAAGCTCAAAGTCGAAGGCATCAACGACTGCGCCGAGGTATTGGTGGCCGCACTAATGGATGATCGCGAGCGCCATATCTTCGGGCGCCGCACCCTGCCGGAAATGGACATGGCGTCTCTATCCTGTGCCATCCAGAACCTGTGGCTGGCGGCGCGAGTGGAGGGCCTGGGCATGGGCTGGGTGTCGCTGTTCGAACCCCAGGCGTTGGCCGAACTGCTGGGTCTGCCACCCGGCGCGAAACCCCTGGCCGTACTGTGCTTGGGGCCGGTGGCTGAGTTCTATCCGGCACCGATGTTGCAGCTTGAAGGCTGGACCGAGCCGCGACCGCTGAGTGACATGCTGTATGAAAACAAGTGGGGAGTGAGTCAATGAGTGTGGCCTTGCTGTGTGTCGCTGCGGTGGCGCTGGATGCGCTGCTGGGTGAGCCCAGGCGCTGGCATCCGCTGGTAGCGTTCGGCAATTTCGCCGGGCGTATCGAGCAGCGTTTCAATACCGGTGGGCGCGGCTGGCGCAGCCATGGCGTGACCGCGTGGTTTATCGCGGTGGTGCCGCTGACCCTGCTGGCCACGGCTTTGTCATGGGCGCCGTTTATTGGCTGGCTCGTGGAAATCCTGGCGTTGTATTGCGCCCTTGGCATGCGCAGCCTGGGCGAGCATGTGGCCCCGGTGGCCCAGGCTCTGCGCAGGGATGACCTGGACGAGGCGCGCAAACGCGTGAGCTACCTGGTCAGCCGCCAGACCAGCGAACTGGACCGCACTGAAGTCGCCCGCGCCGCCACTGAGTCGGTGCTGGAAAATGGCAGCGACGCGATATTCGCCGCGCTGTTCTGGTTCGTGGTGGCCGGTGTGCCAGGGGTGGTGCTCTATCGCCTGAGCAACACTCTGGATGCCATGTGGGGCTATCGCAACGAACGCTTCGAACGCTTTGGCTGGGCGGCCGCCAAGATAGACGATGTGCTCAACTATATTCCTGCGCGCCTGGTGGCTTTGACCTACGCGTTGTTGGGCAAAACCCGCTTGGCCCTCAAATGCTGGCGCGTCCAGGGCCCGACCTGGGACAGCCCCAACGCCGGGCCGGTGATGGCCGCCGGTGCCGGTGCACTGGGGGTAGAGCTGGGCGGTGCGGCGATTTATCACGGCGAGATACATCAGCGCCCGCCGTTGGGTGAAGGCCCACCCGCCGATGCCGATTCCATTGATCGCGGCTGGCAACTGGTGCAACGCGGCGTATGGTTGTGGTTGTTGGTCCTGTGCGTAGGGGCACAAATCTATGCTTGAACACGGTGGTCGGCTGCGAAAGGCCGCGATTGAGTATGGGATTGCCGAAGCGGATTGGCTCGACCTGTCCAGTGGCCTGGCGCCCTGGCCGTGGCCGATTCCCGAGATCCCGTTGCGTGCCTGGGCGCGCCTGCCGGAAAGCGACGACGGCCTGGAGCAGGCCGCCAGCGACTATTACGGTACCGCCCAGTTGTTGCCGGTGCCGGGCTCCCAGGCCGCGATCCAACTGCTGCCGCGCCTGCGTCGTTCCGGCAAGGTCGGCGTGCTCTCGCCCTGTTATGCCGAGCACGCCGAAGCCTGGCGTCGCGCTGGCTACGTGGTGCGCGAAGTGCAGGAGCAGGAGGTCGATTTCTATCTTGACGGCCTCGACGTGCTGGTGGTGGTCAACCCCAACAATCCCACGGGCCTGAGCCTGCCACCGCAGCGCCTGCTGGACTGGCATGCACGGTTGGCCCAGCGCGGTGGCTGGCTGATAGTGGACGAGGCCTTCATAGACGTTACCCCAGAGTTGAGCCTGGCCAGCCATACCCATGAGGTCGGTTTGATCGTGCTGCGTTCATTCGGCAAGTTCTTCGGCCTTGCCGGTGTGCGCCTGGGTTTTGTGCTGGCCGAACGCAAGTTGCTCAAGTTGCTCGCCGAACAGGTCGGGCCCTGGGCCGTCAGCGGGCCGACACGGGTGCTGGGCCAAGTGTGCCTGCGCGATACCGCCGGGCACACCCGCCAGCGCAAGCGCTGCATCGAAGCCGGCCAGCGCTTGTTCGAACTGCTTGAAAGCCGGGGCTTTGAGCCCCACGGCGGTTGCGCGTTGTTCCAGTGGTTGATTACGCCGCACGCCGAACGCCTGCACGAGTTCATGGCCCAGCGCGGCATTCTGCTGCGCCTGTTTGTGCATGACAGCAGCGTGCGTTTCGGCCTGCCCGATACCGACGCCGATTGGCTGCGACTCGACCAGGCCCTGGCCGCCTACAAGGACGCCACATGAGCACCTTGATGGTGCAGGGCACCACCTCCGATGCCGGCAAGAGCACCCTGGTGACTGCGCTGTGTCGCTGGCTGGTGCGCCAGGGCGTGGCGGTGGTGCCGTTCAAACCGCAGAACATGGCGCTCAACAGCGCCGTCACTGCCGAAGGCGGCGAAATCGGCCGTGCCCAGGCGGTCCAGGCCCAGGCCGCCAACCTGGCGCCCCACACCGATATGAACCCGGTGTTGCTCAAGCCCAACAGCGATACCGGTTCCCAAGTGATCATCCATGGCCGCGCCGTGACCAGCATGAATGCCGTGGCCTATCACGACTACAAGGCTATCGCGATGCAAGCGGTGCTGGCTTCCCACGCGCGTTTGAGCCAAGCCTACCCGGTGGTGATGGTCGAGGGCGCGGGCTCCCCGGCCGAGATCAACCTGCGTGCCAACGACATTGCCAACATGGGCTTTGCCGAAGCGGTGGATTGCCCGGTGCTGTTGATCGCCGACATCAATCGCGGCGGCGTGTTCGCCCATCTGGTCGGCACGTTGGAACTGCTGTCGCCCAGTGAGCAGGCGCGGGTCAAGGGTTTCATCATCAACCGTTTTCGCGGTGATATCGCGCTGCTGCAGCCTGGGCTGGATTGGCTGGAGGCGCGCACCGGCAAGCCGGTGGTGGGGGTGTTGCCCTATGTGATGGACCTGCATCTGGAGGCCGAAGACGGTATCGATCAGCGCCAGGTCAACAAGGCCGCCCAGGTGCTCAAGGTGGTGGTGCCGGTGTTGCCGCGTATCAGCAACCATACGGATTTCGACCCGTTGCGCCTGCACCCCCAGGTGGATTTGCAGTTTGTCGGGCCGGGCCAGGCGATTCCTGCGGCTGACTTGATCATCCTGCCGGGGTCGAAGAGCGTGCGCAGCGATTTGGCGTTCTTGCGTGCCAATGGTTGGGATACGGCCGTGGCGCGGCATTTGCGTTATGGCGGCAAGGTGCTGGGGATCTGCGGTGGGTTGCAGATGCTGGGTGAGCAGGTGCATGACCCGCTTGGGCTGGAGGGTGTGGCCGGGTCGAGTGCTGGTCTTGGGCTGCTAGCGTTTGCTACGACGCTGGAGGAGGAGAAGCAACTGCGTAATGTACGCGGGCGCTTGGTGCTCGAGGAGGCGGAGGTCAGTGGGTATGAGATTCATGCAGGGGTGACGTCGGGTGAGGCCCTATTGAGCGCGGCCGTGGTGCTGGACGATGGGCGCAGCGATGGGGCGCTGAGCGCTGATGGGCAGATTCTTGGTACCTATCTGCATGGGCTGTTTGAGGCGCCGGCGGCGTGCAGTGCGTTGTTGCGTTGGGCTGGGTTGCAGGATGTGCAGGAGGTGGATTATCACGGGTTGCGTGAGCGTGATATCGAGCGGCTGGCGGACTTGGTTGAGCACCATTTGGACACCGATTTGTTGCGCAATCTATGTGGGATCTGACGGTGTTCGAATGTGGGAGGAGGCTTGCTCCCGATGGCGGCCTGTCGGTGTACATATCCATTGCTGCGGTAACGGCCACTTATGGTTCCGCTCTTACAGCGGGTCACTTTTGAAAAGCGCAAAAGTAACCAAAACGCTCTTGCCCCACCACTCGGCACCTCGCCCAGGCTCGGTGTGCCCTCACTCCGGCTTGAATCCGTGGGCCGCCGTCATGGGCCATCCCTGGCCCAGGACGGCTAACCCGGCGTCCTGCCGGGTTACCCACGGATTCAAGCCTGCGTTCGGCCAGCGTGGTTTAACGGGGCGCCTAAGATCAAAAGCAAGATCAAGAGCGGCTCGCTACGCATCGTGGTTACGGTTGGCGGCGGGCTTTTGCTTTTCTGTGGGAGGGGGCTTGCCGGCGAAAGAACTGAGAGCGCCGCGTTCATTCGTGAGCGTGATATCGAGCGGATGGCGGGCTTGGTTGAGCGCCATTTGGGCACCGATTTGTTGCGCAACCTATGTGGGATTTGACAGTGTGTACGCGATCCGAATGTGGGAGGGGGCTTGCCCCGATGGCGGCCTGTCGGTGTACATATCCATTGCTGCGGTAACGGACACTTATGGTTCTGCTCTTACAGCGGGTCACTTTTGAAAAGCGCAAAAGTAACTAAAACGCTCTTGCCCCACCACTCGGCACCTCGCCCAGGCTCGGTGTGCCCTCACTCCGGCTTGAATCCGTGGGCCGCCGTCATGGGCCATCCCTGGCCCAGCACGGCTAACCCGGCGTCCTGCCGGGTTACCCACGGATCCAAGCCTGCGTTCGGCCAGCGTGGTTTAACGGGGCGCCTAAGATCAAAAGCAAGATCAAGAGCGGCTCGCTGCGCATCGTGGTTACGGTTGGCGGCGGGCTTTTGCTTTTCTGTGGGAGGGGGCTTGCCGGCGAAAGAACTGAGAGCGCCTCGTTCATTCTGGCTTCCGGCTCCATCCATGACTTTTACAGGGCTTATTCCATGCTCCAACTGATCTTGGGCGGCGCACGCTCTGGCAAGAGTCGCCTTGCTGAAAAGCTCGCCAGCGACAGCGGTTTATCCGTCACGTATATCGCCACCAGCCGGCCGCTGGACGGTGAAATGAATCAGCGGATTGCCTTGCATCGTGGGCGTCGTCCGGGCCATTGGGGGTTGATTGAAGAACCCCTTGAGCTGGCGCGGGTACTGGGTGAAAACGCCGCTGCCGACCATTGCCTGTTGGTGGACTGCCTGACGTTATGGCTCACCAATCTTCTGATGCTCGAAGACGCCGATCGCATGGCGTTCGAGCGTGATCAACTGCTGCAAACCCTGGCGTCGCTGCCGGGTGAAATTATTTTTGTCAGCAACGAGACCGGTCTGGGTGTCGTGCCGCTGGGCGAATTGACCCGCCGTTATGTGGATGAAGCCGGTTGGCTGCATCAAGCCTTGGCCGAGCGGTGTCAGCGTGTTGTGTTGACGGTCGCCGGTCTGCCCCTGACTTTGAAAGGTACTGCGTTATGACGGATTCCTGGTGGCTCAAGCCCTGCAAGGCCATCGATGCCTCTGCTTACGAACAGGCGCTGGCGCGCCAGCAGCAGTTGACCAAGCCCGCTGGTTCCCTCGGCCAGTTGGAGGCGCTGGCGGTGCAGTTGGCGGGCTTGCAGGGCCAGGTCAAACCGTCGGTAGATCGACTGTGGATCGCGATTTTTGCGGGCGATCATGGCGTGGTGGCCGAAGGCGTGTCGGCATTTCCCCAGGAGGTGACGGGGCAGATGCTGCATAACTTTGTCACCGGTGGTGCGGCGATCAGTGTATTGGCGCGGCGGTTGGATGCGCAGTTGGAAGTGGTCGACCTCGGTACCGTCACGCCGTCGCTGGATTTGCCCGGCGTGCGTCACCTGAATATCGGCGCGGGCACGGCCAATTTCGTCGATGGCCCGGCGATGACTCAGGCCCAGGGGCAACTGGCCCTGCAAGCCGGACGAGACAGCGTGAGCCGCGCCCTGGACAGCGGCGCGCAGTTGTTTATCGGCGGCGAGATGGGCATCGGTAATACCACTGCGGCCAGCGCCTTGGCCTGTGCCTTGCTGGATTGCCCGGTGAGTGACCTGACAGGCCCGGGCACGGGTTTGAATGCCGCGGGTGTCAGCCACAAGATCGCGGTCATCGAGCGGGCATTGGCGCTGCATGCCGCTCAGCGTGGTGATGCGTTGCAAACGCTGTTCAACCTCGGCGGCTTTGAAATGGCGGCGCTGGTCGGCGCTTATCTGGCCTGTGCCCAAGAAGGTATTGCGGTGCTGGTGGATGGCTTTATCTGCAGCGTTGCCGCCCTGGTGGCGGTGCGCTTGAACCCGGCGTGCCGCCAATGGCTGGTGTTCGGCCATCGGGGCGCCGAGCCGGGCCATCGCCATGTGCTGCACAGCCTGGATGCCCGACCTTTGCTGGAGCTGGGCCTGCGCCTGGGCGAGGGCAGTGGCGCGGCGCTGGCGGTGCCGTTGTTGCGCCTGGCGTGTGCACTGCATGGGCAGATGGCAACGTTTGCCGAAGCGGCCGTGGCGGATCGCCCCGCATGACCTTGCACCTGGACCTGCTGCGCCACGGCGAAACCGAGCTGGGCGGCGGCCTGCGTGGCAGCCTGGACGATGCATTGACCGCCATGGGCTGGGCACAGATGCGCGCCGCAGTGGTGGAGCAGGGGCCGTGGGATCGGTTGATCAGCTCGCCGCTGCAACGCTGTGCCTTGTTTGCCCAGGAGTTGGGGGCACGGCTCGACCTGCCGGTGAGTCTTGAGCCTGATGTGCAAGAACTCCACTTCGGCGCCTGGGAAGGCCAAAGCGCAGCCGCACTGATGGAAACCGACGCCGAAGGGCTGGGGTTGTTCTGGGCTGATCCCTACGCGTTCACGCCGCCTCAAGGCGAGCCGGTCATTGAGTTTTCCGAGCGGGTGCTCGGCGCTGTCTCACGACTGCATCGGGCTTATGCTGGCCAGCGCGTGCTATTGATCAGCCACGGCGGCGTGATGCGCCTGCTATTGGCCCGCGCACGCGGTTTGCCCCGTGAGCAATTGCTGAATGTCGAAGTCGGCCACGGCGCGTTGTTCAGCCTGCGGGTTGGCGCCGATAGTGTCTTGAAGGAAGGAACCTGACGATGCTGGCGTTCTGGATCGCCCTGCAGTTTCTCAGTAGCCTGCCGATCCGCTTGCCGGCATGCCACAGCCCCAGGAGTTGGGCCGCTCGTTGCTGTTTTATCCGCTGGTGGGGCTGCTGTTCGGCGTGTTGCTGTGGGGCCTGAACCTGATGTTGATGGGCGCGCCCTTGTTGCTGCATGCCGCACTGCTATTGGTGGCCTGGGTGCTGCTCAGTGGTGGCCTGCACCTGGATGGCCTGGCGGACAGTGCCGATGCATGGCTGGGTGGCTTTGGTGACCGCGAGCGCACCCTCAGCATCATGAAAGACCCGCGCAGCGGGCCGATTGCGGTGGTCACCCTGGGCCTGGTGTTGCTGCTCAAGTTCAGCGCGTTGGTGGCCCTGATCGAACAGCACAATGGCGCTGCCTTGATCCTGGCGCCGCTGATCGGGCGGGCTTCGATGTTGGCGCTGTTTCTCACCACGCGCTACGTGCGCGCAGGAGGGTTGGGCCAGGCTTTGTCGGATCACTTACCGCGGATTGTCGGCCAACAGGTGCTGATCCTCAGCGGCCTGGCGTGCATCCTGATCGGCGGCTTTAACGGCGGCATCGCGGTGTTGCTGGCGGTGCTGTGCTTCGTGTGGCTGCGTCACTTGATGGTCAGGCGTCTGGGTGGCACCACGGGCGATACGGCCGGTGCGCTATTGGAGTTGCTCGAAGTCGCCGTTCTGGTCGGGCTGGCCCTGTAACCCTTTCTTGCATTTCCTTAACTCCGGGTATATACACGCTCCATGCTTGCCTCCCAATGTTTATGCACCAACCTGCGACGCGCCGCCCGTGGCGTCAGCAGGCACTACGACGGCGCTCTCGACGGCTTCGGGATCAACGTTGCCCAGTATTCTCTGCTGTGTAACTTGCAGCGCCTTGACCAACCGAGCATTTCCAGCCTGGCCGAGGCCATGGGCCTGGACCGTAGCACCTTGGGGCGTAATCTGCGCGTGTTGGAAGGCGAAGGGCTGGTGCAGTTGGTCGAGGGTGACGATCTGCGCAACCGCCTGGTGGTCTTGACCGAAACGGGGCAGGAGCGACTGGCCGCGGCCCTGCCGGCCTGGGAAGCGGCGCAACAGAAACTGATTGATAAGTTGGGCGCCGAAAAGCGCGAAACGTTGTTGGCCTTGCTGGACGAACTCGCCTGAGCGCGGTTTGTTCGACTATAAGCGGGTATATACCCGCGAGCGGAGAATAAGAAATGACCTCGATGTGGCGCACCAGTGGTTGGATCCTTGTGGGGAGTGCGCTGATCCTGGCGTTGTCCCTGGGCGTACGGCATGGCTTCGGCCTGTTCCTGTCGCCCATGAGCAGCGAATTTGGCTGGGGGCGTGAAACCTTTGCCTTCGCCATTGCCTTGCAGAACCTGATCTGGGGCCTGGCCCAACCGTTTACCGGGGCCTTGGCCGACCGATTCGGCGCGACCAAGGCAGTGTTTGTCGGCGGCGTGTTGTATGCCGCGGGCCTGGTGCTGATGGGCATGTCCGACTCTGCGTGGTCGCTGTCCCTGAGCGCAGGCTTGCTGATTGGTATCGGCCTGTCCGGTACTTCGTTCTCGGTGATTCTTGGTGTGGTCGGCCGCGCCGTAGCCCCGGAAAAACGCAGCATGGCCATGGGCATCGCCAGCGCCGCCGGTTCTTTCGGCCAATTCGCCATGGTCCCCGGCACCCTCGGCTTGATTGGTTGGTTGGGCTGGTCTGCGGCACTGCTGGCGTTGGGCTTGATGGTGGCGTTGATCCTGCCGCTGGTCGCGATGCTCAAGGATCGCCCGCTGCCGGTCACGGTCGGCCAGCAAACCCTGGGCGAAGCTCTCAAGGAAGCCTGCTCTCACTCAGGGTTCTGGCTGTTGTCCTTCGGTTTTTTTGTCTGTGGTTTCCAAGTGGTATTTATCGGTGTGCATTTGCCGGCGTACCTGGTTGACCAGCACCTGCCGGCCACGGTGGGCACCACGGTGCTGGCCTTGATCGGCCTGTTCAACGTGTTCGGCACTTACACGGCCGGGTGGCTGGGCGGGCGCATGTCCAAGCCGCGCTTGCTCACCGGCCTGTACCTGTTGCGGGCTGTGGTGATCGTATTGTTCCTGTGGGCGCCGGTCACCGAAGCCACTGCGTATCTGTTTGGCATGGCGATGGGGTTCCTGTGGTTGTCCACCGTCCCCCTGACCAAGGTTGAACCTATTTCTAATAAAGCTTTTGATCGAGGTCGCCAAAGGTGCGAAGGCTCTGCATTCGCGGCTTTGGGGGGCGTGCGTTGAGTTTACATCCGAGGGGGGAAGTGATATTTTTTTGCCATCACTGATCACATGCAGAAGGAAGCTGTTATGGCTCGTTATGAAGATGATGATGAAGATCAATGCTACATGTGTGAAGGCAAGGGTGTAGCTTCGTGCCCACTAGAATATGGTGGTCGTCACCCTGAAAGCTGCCCATCTTGTGGCGGCTCCCAAAAACTAGATCCTTGTCCCTCCTGTGACGGCACTGGTAAGGACTAAAATTATGAGCAACGGATCAAAGCCAACTTTTAATTCCGCCCTGAATAAAATGATGGTGATGCTTGGGTAGAGGTTAAAGGCGACTTTTCCCATGGCAGCACACTGGATAAAACCGCCTCGACAGCAAAATTGCTTGGAAAGGGGGCTCTGTTTTTGGGGGCGAAATTCATCCAAAAGCTGCCTGAAACAGTTGAGAAAATGAAAGAGAACCAAGCGAAACAAGCCAAGAAAGGCTAGGTTTATTATCGCAATAGTTCTAAAAAAGCCACTTCGGTGGCTTTTTTATTATTGTTGTTTCGTGCGGCTTTGGTCTTGCTTGCAATCTGTTGCGGTAGTTATAACTCGTGTCGCTTAATATTATTCTCTGCATATGGAATAATAAATGTTGCCGCCTCCGCTGCCATTATTGTAAAGACCCCTTCTATAAGTATAGCCAGCTTGAGTATATGATGTTGGATGACCTGCTAAAGTTTTATTTAACGTCTCGTTGTAGCCAAATGATGGACCATACCACATAAAGTTAGTAGTGTTATTTGAGGATTCTATCCAGTAACCAGCACCCCAATTAAAACCGTATACACATTTACCTGTTCCAGAAACCGATTGTTTTTTAACTACGCTGATAGTTTGTGATTCTTCTGATTTATTCCGGTTTTTGATATAACGCCCGTGTCGAGATTTTTAACTTGCTCTTCTAATGTTCTGGTTTGTTCTTGTGAGCAGGTTGATGATTGCTCAAAAGATTGATCTTTATTTACAGTATTTGGTAGCGGTGTCCATGCCGAACAGTTGATTGGCAATCCTTTATCGACCCATTCTCCTAGAAGCGGTTCGACTGGTATAGGTGGGGTTCTCGTGGTG